>PVIY010011286.1:6961-65998 GCA_004026745.1 Myrmecophaga tridactyla | reverse complement strand
CTTTTTTTTTTTTTTTTTTTTGACTTGAGAACCTGGGTCTTAGGCATGGCAGGTGAGAATTCTGCCACTGAATTGCTGTTGCACCACCCAATTTTTCCTTTTTTCAATCTTTTAATTCTTATTCTAGTAACATTTGTAAGACTTAAAATTTCCTCTTTTAACCACATTCACAAATGTAATTCAGTACAGTTAATTACACTCACAATAATGTGCTACCATCACCACCATCCGTTTTCAACACTCTGCAATCAATTTAAATGGAAATATAAGCATTATATCCCCATTCTCTATCCCCAACCCAATCTAGATTCTAGATTCTAACTCTATGTCAATTCTTTTGGATAAATATGCCCAGTAGATGGATTGCTGGGTCATATGGTAATTCTATACTTAGCTTTTTGAGGAACTGCCAAACTGTCTTCCACAGTAGCTGTACCACTTTTTATATTCCCACCAGCAACAAATGAATGTTCCTGTTTCTCCATGTCCTCTCCAGCACTCGTAATTTTCTGTTTTTAAAAAGTATCCATTCTAGTGGGTGTGAAATGGTATCTCGTTATGGTTTTGATTTGCATTTCCTTAATACCTAGTGAGTTTGAGCATCTTTTTGTGTGTGTTTGTGTTTTAGCTGTCTTTTTCCTCTTTAGAGAAATGTCTGTTCAGGTCTTTTGCCCATTTTTAAATTGAATTGTTTGTCTTTGTTTTTGCGTTGTAAGATTTCTTTGTATATTCTGTATATTAAACCCTTATTGACTATGTGGGTTCCTAATATTTTCTCCTGTTCATTAGGTTATCTTTTCACTTTCATGACATTGTCCTTTGATTCCCAACAGTTTTTAATTTTGAGAAGGTTCCATTTTTATCTTTTCACTTTCACAACATAGTCCTTTGATGTCCAACAGTTTTTAATTTTGAGGAGGTCCCATTTATCTATTTTTTCTTTTGTTGCTTATGAATTAGATATAAAGCCTGTGAAACCATTGTGTAACACAAGGTCCTGAAGGTGCCTCCCTATATTTTCTTCTAGGAGTTTTATAGTCCTAGATCTTAAAATTAGGGCTTTGATCCATTCATTTTGAGTCAGTTATTGTATATGGTGTGAAATAGGGGCCCTCCATTTTTTTACATATGGCTATCTAGTTGTCCAGCACCATGATTATTTTTTTCAGTGTATTTATGTTGTGCTACATTCCAGGTAGTATTGCCAACACTATTATTGAAGAGAGTGTTTTTTTTTGCATTGGATGGTTTTGGCACCCCAATTGAAAATCAGTTGACCATAGGCATTTACACATTAATGCCTCTGTGAACATTGGTGTGTAAATGTCTGTTAAAGTCCCTGCTTTCAGATCTTCTGGTATATTGAACAGCAGAATTGCTGGGTCATAGGACAACTAAATATTTAGTTTTCTGAGGTACTGCCAAACTGTCTTCCACAGTGGCTGTACCATTTTACGTTCCCACCACCAGTGAGTAAGTGTTCAAATTCTCCACATACTCTCCAACATTTGTAGTTTCCTCTTTGTTTCCATGGAAACCACTTAATCAAAAGGTCCCTCCCACATTTGGGTGGGCCACATCTCCATAGAAGCCACTTAATTAAAAATAATAATAGAATATTATTCTGTTATTATATAAATAATAAAAAGAATAGTTGCTATTCTTGTAGGTGTTAGACAATATCTGTGGTTTTGACTTGAATTTCCATAATAGCTCGTGAAGGTGAATACCGTTTCATCAAATAGCTAAAAAGCTATTTGTGTTTCCTCTTTGGAAAAATGTCTATTCATGTATTTTGCCCATTTTCTAATTGTGTTGTTTGTCCTCTTATTGTTAAGTTGTAGGATTTCTTTATATAGAAATACTGGATATTAAACTTGATACTGGATATCATATTAAACTTGATACTGGATATCAAACCTTTATCAGATATATAGTTACTAAATATTCTCTCCTATTGAGTTGGCGCCCTCTTCACCTTTTTGACAAAGTCCTTTGAAGTACAGAAGTGTTCAATCTTGAGTTCCTGTTCCTCTATTTTTTCTTTCATTGCTTGCGCTTTGGGTATAAGGTCTAAGAAGCTACCTCCTATCACTAGGTCTTGAGGATATTTCCTTATATTTTCTTCTAGGAGTTTTATGGTACTGGCTTTTGTATTTAAATCTTTTATCCACTTTGAGTTAATCTTTATGGAAGGTGTGGGGTAGGTGTCCGCTTTCATTTCTTCGGCTATGGATATCCTGTTCTGCCAGCCCCATTTATTGAAAAGACTGTTCTGTCCCAGATCATTTGACTATAGATCTGAAGGTCTATTTCTGAACTCTCAGTTCGATTCCATTGGTCAGTATGTCTATCTTTGTACCAATACCACGTGGCTTTGACCACCTTGGCTTTATAATAAACTTTAAAGTCAGAAAGTGTAAGTCCTCACACCTCAGTCCTCTTTTTTTTTTTTTTTTTTTTAATTTTGCATATGGGCAGGAGGCACCAGGGATCGAACTCCAGACCTCCAGCACGGCAGGTCGGAGCTCTGCCTGCTGAGCCACAGCAGCCGCCCCTCAGTTCTCTTTTTAAGGATGTTTTGGCTATTCGAAACCCCTTTCTCTTCCAAATAGATTTAATAACTAACTTTTCCAAGTCTATAAACTAGGTTGTTAGAATTTTTATTGCTATGTATTGAATCTGTTGGTCAGTTTGGGTAGAATTGACATTTTAATGACATTTAGGCTTCCTATCCATGAACACAGAATGTCTTTCTGCCTCTTTAGATCTTCTTTGATTTCTGTTAGCAGTGTTCTGTAGTTTTCTGTGTATAGGTCTTTTATATCCTTGGTTAAGTTTATTCCTAGATACATGGTTCTTTTAGTTGCTGTTTTGAATGGAACTTTTTCCTTAATTGTCTCCTCAAATCCTTACTTGCGTATAGGTACATCATTTAATTTTGTACATTAATCTTGTATCCTGCCACTTTGCTGAATTTATTTGTTCAAGGAGCTTTGTTACAGATTTCTCAGGGTTTTCCAGGTATAGGATTATATCATCTAAGAATAATGAAAGTTTTACTACTTCATTTTCAATTTGGATGCTTTTTATTTATTTTCCTTGCCTAATTGTTCTTGCTTGAACTTCTAGCACAATATTAAATAACAGTGGTGACACTGGGCATCCTTATCTTGTTCCTGATATTCAGGGGAATGTGTTCAGTCTCTCACTATTAAGTATGATGCTAAGTGAGGGCTTATCCTATATACCTTTTATTGTATTAAGGGGATTTCCTTCAATTCCTTCTTTTTGAAGTGTTTTTATCAGAAAAAAACACTGAATTTTGTCAAATGCTTTTTTAAAAGTGCCAGTTGAGATGATCATGTGATTTTTTTTCTCTTTCAGTTTTTGTTAATATGTTGTTTTACACTGATTGATTTTCTTGTGTTGAACCACTCTTGCATGTGTGATATAAACCCCACTTGGTCATGGTGTGTAATTCTTTTAATCTGTTGCTGTATTAGATTTGCTGGTATTTTGTTGAGAATATTTGCATCTATATTCATTAGGGAGGCTGGGCTGTAGTTTTCCTTTCTTATAATATCTTTATCAGGTTTTGGTATTAGAGTGATATTAACTTCATAAAATGAGTTAGGTAGTTCTTTTAGTTTGTTAATGCTGAGGGTTTATCATATGTGCCCATTATTGTATTAAGGAGGTTTCAATATACTAGATATTAGAACTGGAAAATGCAATATACTAGAAATGGGTTGGCTTTTATAAAGGGGATTTATTAAGTTACAAGTTTACAGTTCTAAGGCTATAAAAATGTCCAAGCTAAGGCATCCAGTGAAGATATCTTGACTCAAGAAAGGGCTGATGACTTCAGAGGTTTCTCTCTCAGCTGGGAACGCACACGGCAATGTCTGTTAGCTTTCTCTCCCAGCTTTTTGTTTCAAACAGCTTCCCCTGGAAAGCTTTCTTTCTGTATCTCAAATTATCTATGACTGTAGCTGAAAAAAGAGAGCTTAAGCTTTTTCCAAAAAATGGTTCCCTCTTAAAGGATGCCAGTAAACAACTCACCTTAAATGAGTGGGGAAATATCTCCATGGAAATCACTTAATCAAAAGGTCCCACCCACAATTGGGAAGGTCACATCTCTATGGAAACAGCTTAATCAAAAAAGTCCCACCCACAATATTGAATAGAAGTAAAGAAAATAGATTTTCTGGGGTACACAGCGATTTCAGCCCAGCACAGTACTGCTCCTTTTTCGTCAGTTTTTTGGAAGCGTTTGAACAGGATTGATGTTAGTTCTTTTTGACTGTTTGGTAGAATTCCCCAGTGAAGCCATCTGGCACTGGCCTTTTCTTTATAGAATGATTTTTGATAACTAATTGAATCTCTTTATTTGACATTGGTTTGTTGAGATCTTCTCTTTCTTCTCAAGTAGGTGTAGGTTGTTTGTGTGTTTCTAAGAGTTTGTCCATTTCATCTAGGTTGTCTGGCTTGTGGCATCGTAGTTGTTTTATAGCATCCTCTTGTGATGTTTTTTATTTCTTCAGGGGCCATGGTAATGACCCCCCTCTCATTTCTGATTATGTTTGTTTGCATGCTGTCTTTTTCTTTGTCAGCCTAGCCAGGGGGCCATTTATTTTTTTTTTTATTTTTTATTTTCTCAAAGAACCAACTTTCGGTTTTATTGATTCTTTCTAATTTTTTTTTCTCCAATTCATTTAATTCTGCTTTAATTTTTATTATTTCTCTTCTTCTGTTTGATTTGGGGTTAGCTTAGTTTGCTGTTCTTTCTCTAGTTCCTCTTTTTTTTGCTCCTGATTTTTTTTGTTCCTGATTTTTGCTCTTTCTTCTTTTTTAATGCAGGCATTTTGGGCAGTGAATTTCCCTTTCAGCACTGCCGTTGCCACATCCCTTAAGTTCTAATATGTTGTATTCTCATTTTCATTCATCTCAAGATATATATTGATTTCTCTTTCAATTTCTTCTTTAACCCACTGATTGTTTAAGGGTGTGTTATTTAATCTCCATATATTTGTGAAAGTTCTGTTTCTTTGGTGGTTATTGATTTCCAGCTTCATTCTGATGTGGTCAGAGAAAGTACTTTGAATAATTTCAATCTTCTAAAATTTATTAAGACCTGTTTTATGCCCCAGCATGTGATCTGTCCTGGAGAACATTCCATGAGCACTAGAGAAGAATGCATATCCTCGTGTTTTGGGGTATAATGATGTATATGTGTCTGTTAGGTCTAATTCATTTATCACATTGTTTAGGTTCTTTCTTTTCTTATTGATCCTCTGTCTGGTTGTTCTGTCTGTAGAGGAGTGTGTTGAATTATTTTTTAATCCATTCTGCCAATTTGTATCTTATAATTGGTGAGTTTAGTCTGTTAACATTCAAAACTATTACTGTAAAGGCAGTTCTTGAATCCTCAATCATGTCCTTTTTTTTGTCAAATCTGTATGTTCTTTTCCCACTTTCTCTTTCTATCCTTCAAGTTACCCTTATTGATACTCTTCAATTCTGTGCCCTCCTCCAGACTTCCCTCTCCTGTCTTTTTGTTTTTCAAACCAACAGGACTCCCTTTAGTATTTCTTGTAGGGCAGGTATCTTGTAAAAAAATTCTCTCAGCATTTGTCTGTAAAAATTTTTATCTCTCCCTCACTTTTGAAGGACAGCTTTGCTGGGTAAAGAATTCTTGGCTGGAAGTCTTTCTTTTTCAGAATTTTTGCCTCCATGGTACCTTTTAAGTAGTCCGAACTTAGTCTCATGTGGCTTCTCTTGTATATGGTGAGTCGCTTTTCTCTTGATGCTTTCAGGTCTTTATACTTCTCTTCAGCATTTGAAAGTCTGATTAGTATTTGTGTTGGCATGGGTCTATTTGGATTTATGTATTCTATTTGGGTTCGTTGGGCTTCTTTGATTTGTGTATTTATGCTTGTTATAGGGGTTGGAACGTCTTCCTTCATTAGCTCCTTAGCTAATCCTTCTTGCCCTTTACTCTTCTCCTGGGACACTGATGATTCTTATATTTGTGTAGTTTGTGTTGTGCATCGTTTCCCTGAGATCCAGTTCTTTTCTGCCATTTGTTTTTTTGTGTGTTTAAATTCAGTTGTACTTTCCTCACTTATTCTTTCTTCTGCCTTTTCATATCTGCTGTTTTGTGCCTCTAGTAAGTTTTTAATTTTGTCTACAGTGTCTGTTAAAACCACAGTTTTTCCATTTACTATTTATTCTTTCAAATTTTTTATGCTCTTCTAGTGTCGTCTTGATATTTTTTATGCCATTAGCAAACCCATGGAATTTATTTAGGAGATTTATTTGAATGTCTTTGCTTAGTTATTCCAAGTTCTGTGTCTCCTCCAGTGTATTAATTTGGTCATTTGGCTGGGCCATATCTGTCTGCATCTTCATGTGCTTTGTGATTTTCTATTGCCTTCCAAGCATTTGATTATCTTGATAAGGTTATTTTAAAAGTTGATTTCTCTTGCTTGTCTAAGGTTTTGTATTTTCTTGGGTTTATGTTGAAGGTCTCCTTTTGCTCTTGGTTTGTCAGTAATTTCCTGCCAAACCAAGACCCGGATCTCATGCTGGAGATGCAACTCTAATGAAGATCTGTTGAAAGCTTTTCCATGTCTTCCCAGTGGATGGTGTTCTTGGGCCACTTCTTCCTCTCAGGCCCACTTTTCCCCAGCTACGGCAGCTGGCTGAGCAGGATGGAGACCTGGTGCAATTGAAGCCAAGGCCGCTGGTTTCGGTGTGCACTGAAAGTCACCAACTATGGGGCTGGGGTGTGGGCATTGTGTACCTTGCAGAGAATCTGCTTGGGTCCCAGTGGGTCTGGTGGTTGCCAGGCCCCCACTTGGAATGATCTTGGACTTCAGGACTGAGTATTTCAACTGTCCTTGCCCTCAGCCAACCCAGAAAAGCCTGGCTGTGTGGTTCAACTCGGCTCACTTCTTTAACCTTGCCTCTCTGTCCATATACACCTGAGGGCTCCGGGCCTCCATGGGGAAAGGGAAGCAGTGGTGGGACCCAGCGAATCTCTTTCCCTAGCCAGTTAGACTGGATTCTCTCTGTGTTTCCCCCTCCTCCCAAAAGGAAACCCTCCACCCACCTAGTCTTTGCCTATAAGACAGGTATCCACAGTGGCCTGTCTCAGGGATCTGAGCCTGGCACTATACACTGGCTGGAAAGTGTATGTGCAGGCAAACCAAGTCTGCTGGCTTCTGGGTTCCCTATGGGAGCTCCTGGCTGTGGAGCTGAGAGGGGAGATCTCCCAAGCTAGCTGCATAGGCTGGCCCCACTCCTTCCAAACCCGTTCCTTCCTGCACACTGCCCAGGTAGAGTCATGACAGAGCACACTCACCCTGTTCTCTCCATCCCAATTTTTCTGTTTTGCATCCAGAATCTCCCTGTATAGTGTTGAAGACCTTCTCTGGTCACAGGCACCCTGGAACTGTTTCCTGGTTGGTTTTCTGTCACTTCTGTAGTTGTTCCATGGGGCAGGGGTGAACTCAACCTATCATATTCTGCTATCTTCCTGGAAAGCCTCATCTTCAGTCATTTTTATCTCTACTTCTACCATTCCCATATCCCAAAGGGAATGATTTAAACTGCATTTAACCCTAGGCCGAGACTTTTTTTTTTTTTGTAATTTAAAAATCATTTAATACAATAAGTGAAAAACTGTTTTGAATACAAAAACATTTCACATTTTTAAAAAAACAAGTAATACCTTCTAAATTACTTAACAGATGACAGAGATTCACAATCCTTTATCTGAAACTCTTGGGGCCAGATGTTTCAGAATTCTGAAATTTTCAGATTTTAGAAAGGTACTTCAGCGCATACACTATATACTACATAACTCCCCAGCAGGGTCTGTGGCAGCACCCCATAGTCAAATACATCACTATTTCTCCAACAACAAATAAAATGAATATCCACACTAAATGGGATAAGTAGATTCAGTATCAGTTCAGATTAGATTTGTAAGCAAATGAATTTTGTTACCAAGCTTATGAAAAACATTTCATTTTTAGAGCTTTTGGGGTTTTGGAATTACAGATAAGGGAGTGCAGACCTTTATAAATTTATATGACAAGACATGAAAAATCCTTTCAACAAATGATGCATTTTTACAAGAGGAAAAACAGATAAGCTTACAAATACATTATAAATTAACGTGGGTGAATTTCTTTTGATATTATTAAATGTACATCTTAAATAATATACATGTTATTAGTACACATAGCACATTTAACAAGATTTATGAGAGTCAACTGTTATTAAAGACAGAGGCACAATCCTGTCAGATGTGCCCTAAAACTGAAAATGGGATTAAACCAACTCCTTATGATACCAGGAAGAGCACTTGTTAAGTGCAACACAAGGAGATCAGGTTATTCTTCAAGTTCAATTTTATTTGCAGCAGTCCCAACAGAAACACAGGCAGACAACATTTAATATGCATGTTAGTTGAGGTGTTCTTCTCTATATAGATTTTCAGCCTTATGCCCAAAAGGCAAAACATTAAAAGGCATTTTTAATCAGTTAAATAAGTAATGTTTATACCAAATTTGGAGACAAGTGGGTCACAGAGATGCTCTTAAGTAGCCGTAGTATTTGAACAAGTCCATTGACTTTTTATAAAATCCTATCTTTAAGGAGGTTAAAAGTAATCAAACTCAAAGCATTGCGCAGGTAAAATCATGAGTGACTTCTGATAATAACCATTTCTTCCACTGGCTGGTTCTGCAGAATAGTTTCATGGGAGAAAAATAAATTTCCAACATGTGCTGAGACAACTTCCATAAATTTGGTGACAGTGAACAAGTAGCAGATCACTCTGTTAACCAACTCCAATCAAGATTCATCATACTGCTGCCATGTTCCTCATTTGCTTCACGAATAATAGTGCTTAAATGGCCAAGACAGTTCAAATTTTCTTCTATCACTTGTGCTAAAGTCTTTCCATCTTGAAGAGTTACCATGCATGATAGAGGATGTCCATATTCTGCTGAAGTTGGGGGCAGCGATGCTGATGTCTAGGCCAAGACTTTTAATAGTTACATATTTTTTCTCCGATCCCTCTAGTGGACTTTGCCAATATTTCTTAATTATCTGCTCATCATATTCTGAGATGTGTCTGGGCATTACATTAAGCTATGGATAATTACAAGCCCTCATTTCCATTCTTGGTTCCATGTGTTTGTGTTGTTTAAATGAACTATCCAGACAGGTTGAGTTAGATTATATGCTACTGAAAATTTAGGTTTTGGACAAAAACAGCCTCTCTTCCTTTGGTCTCATAGAGTAGATGAAGTTTGAAAATACAGACAATGTCCTCCTTACCCCTGTATTCTGATTTACTTAGTCCTGACCCCTGTTGGCTTCAGTCTTATCGCTAATTGAAGTTTGATCTCTTTTTCAGTTTCTTTAACAGTTGTTCTATGTGGCAGTCCTGACTTTCAGATCTGCAGAATTCCTACTCTTGAGTCTTAGGTATCACATAGGTACTCAGAGTTCCAGAGAAATACCAGGTTATACATATATAGCACAGCCTCTCAAAATACAGAAACAATAATTACAGCTCTGGGACTAAATGGTGGCAACTATATGAGCTTATAATCTAGGCCCCAATTTTCTTGTAAGTATTTTATAAATGAGACCATACAATATTTGCTCTTTTGTTTCTGGCTTGTTTTGTATCACATAATGTCCCCCAGCTTCATTCACATTGTTGTATGCCTCAGGAATTCATCCTTTCTATGGCAGCACAATATTGTATCATATGTATACACCACAATTTGCATTGTGAAGAAGAAAATCTGCTTCTTAGTGTATTGTTCAGCCAACTTCATCCATTGGGCATCATGTATAATGTTCAAGGTCAACAAGTCCGTGTCTCACATTATCTTTACTTAGTGGTATAATCAACATTCTCAATTTTGGACAATTTTCATTGCTCCCAAGAGAAAAATAACCAATAAACACACCCTCACCAAATAGAAAGTCCAAACCTCCCCTTAACTTTTGTCCTTTCCCCCAATTAGTTACAACTGGTATTGCTGTGGTACTGTTGATGGCCATAGCATGCAGTAATAGTTGTTCTCATATACCCCAATATTATAAACTCTTTGAACAAGATTCATACCTTTGAAGTAGTTCATGCAACTACTTTGTATGTGTGTAGTGTTAATTGGTGGAATACATGGCTCTGTAAGACTCCTTTCCATCATGTTTACCTTCAACATGGAAGTATTACTTAATAGACCCAGTAATGAATTGCCGTAACTTCTATCCATTCCCTTCCCATCATGTTTACCTTCAACATGGAAGTATTACTTATAGACCCACTAATGAATTGTCTTCACTACTATTCATTTAAGTTCAACCTTGTTGGCTAACTATTTATCCATCTCTCACTTCCATGTTTCTTTATGTTCTCTGTGTTCTGTATTATAAGCCTCTGAGTTTACATTTACCAAGGTCATAAAATCGAAATCATGTATAATCTATCCTTTTATGTCTGGTTATTTCACTCAGCATTATGTCTTCAAGGTTCATCCATGTTGTCATATGCTTCAGGACATCATTTAGTCTTACTGCTACATGATACTCCATTGTGTGTACATTTTGTTTATCTACTCCTCTGTTGATGGGCATTTGGATTTGTTTCCATCTTTTGGCAATTGTGAATAATGCTGCTATGTACATTGGTGTGCAAATGTCTGTTTTGTATCACTGCTTTCAGTTCTTCTGGGTTTATTCTGAGTGGTATTGCTGGGTCATAGGGCAACTTGATATTTAAATTTCTGAGGAGCTGCCAGACTGTCTTTCATAGCAACTGTACGATTATACAGTCTCACCAACAGTGTGTAAATGTCCCAATTTCTCCATATCCTCTCCAGCATTTGTAGTTTCCTATTTGTTTAATAGCAGCTATTTTTACAGGTGTGAAGTGGTATCTCATTGTAATCTTGATCTGCATTTCCCTTATGAGAATGAGCATATCTTCATGTGCTTTTTAACCATCTGTATTTGTTCTTCAGAAAAATGTCTAGTCATATCTTTAGCCCACTTTATAATTGAGTTGCTTGTTTTTTTGTTGTTGAGTTGTATGATTTCTTTATGTATACAAAATATCAAGCCTGTGTGTGATGTGTGATTTCCAAATATTTTCTCCCATTGAGTTGGCTGCCTCTTCAACTTTTTGACAAAGTCTTTTGAGGCACAAAAGCATTTGATTTTGAGGAGTTTCCATTTATCTATTTTCTCTTTTGTTGCTTGTGCTTTGGATGTAAGGTTTAGGAAGCTGTCTCCTATTACTAAGTCTTAAAGATGTTTCTCTACATTTTCTTCTAGGAGCTCTGTGAGACTGGCTCTTGTGTTTAGGTACTTGATCCAATTTAAGCTAATTTTTGTATAGTATGTAAGGTAAGGGTCTTCTGTCATTCTTCTAGCTATTGATATGCAGTTCTTCCGTGCCCATTTATTGATAGACTATTTTGCCCAAGTTCAGTGGATTTGGGAGGCCTTGTGGAAGACCATAGATTTGGTGGTCTATTTCTGCACTCTTGATTTGATTCCAGTGATAAGTACTTATATCCTTATTCAGTACCATGCTGTTTTGACCATCGTGCCTTTATAATAAGCTTTAAAATCAAGAAGTGTTAATCCTCCTACATTGTTCTATGATATATTTTTTTAGCTATTTGTGGTCTCTTTTCCTTTGAAATTAATTTTATTGGTGAATTTTTAAAAAAATATTTTTATTGAGCTGTCTTCACACACATACAGTCCATCCAAAGTATACAATCAATGGCCCACAGTATCAGCACATAGTTGTCTGATCATTTTTAGAACATTTGCATTACTTCAGAAAAAGAAATAAAAAGAAGGAACTTATACATCCCATACTACTCCTTACCCCACCTCTCATTGACAACTAGTATTTCAATCTACTCAATTTTTTTTACTCCTTAGCTCTCCACTATTATTTACTTTTTATCCTTATTTTTTTTACTCATCTGCCCATACCCTGGATAAACAGAGCATCAGACACAAGGTTTTTACCATCACACAGTCAAATTGTAAAAGCTATATAGTTAGATAGTCTTCTTTAAGAATCAAGGCTACTGGAACACAGCTCAACAATTTCAGGTACTTCCCTTTCAAATTAATTTAACTAGCTTTTCTGAGTCTTCAAAGTAGGTTGTGGGAATATTGATTGGTATTGTGTTGAATCTGTAGATCACTTTGGGTAGAATTGCCATCTTAAGTATGTTTAGACTTCCTCTATATGGACAGGGAATGTCTTTCCACCTATTTAGATCTTTGATTTATTTTAGCAATGTTACATAGTTTTCTGTGTGCAAGTCCTTTACATCCCAAGTTAAGTTAATCCTAGATACTTGATTCTTTTAGTTGCTATTATGAATGGAATTTTTTCCTTACTTTCTTCTCAGTTAGGTCATTGCTTGTATATAGAAAAATTATGATTTTTGCATATGAATCTTACAGAGTTTGCTGAATTTATTTATTAGCTCTAGAAACTTTGTCATAGATTTCTCGGGATTTTCAAAGCATAGTATGTCATCTGCAGATAATGAGAGTTTTCCTTCTTCCTTTCTGATTTGGATGCCTTTTATTTTTTTCCCTGCCTAATTGATCTAGCTAGAACTATTATTCAATGATGAATAATAGTTGTGACAGAGGGTATCCTTGTCTCATTCCCAATCTTAGGAAGAAGGTTTTCAATCTCTTACTATTGAATATGATGCTCGTTATGGGTTTTTCCATATATGCCTTTTTCATATTGAGGAATTTACTTTTGATTCCTGCTTTTTGAATGTTTTTATCAGAAAAACATGCTGAATTTTGTTGAATGCTTTTTCAGCATCAGTTGAGATGATCATGTGATTTTTCTCTTTCGATTTATTAATGTACTGTATTATATTGATTGATTTTCTTGTGTTGAAGTACCCTTGATTCCTGGTATTAAAACCGCTTGGTTGTGGTGTATAATTCTTTTAATGTGTCGTTGGATTTGATTTGCAGTATTTTGTTGAGAATTTTTGCATCTACATTCAATAGGGAGATTTTGCTATAGTTTTCCTTTCTTATAGTATCTATACTTGTTTTGGTATTAAAGTTATGTTAACTTCTTAACGTGAGTTAAGTGGTGTTCCTTTTTCTTCAAATTTTTGTAAGAGTTTGAGCAGAATTGATGTTAGTTCTTTTTTGAATGTCTGCTAAAATTTTCCTGTGTAAGCCGTCTGGCCCTGGGCTTCTTTTCTTTATAGGAAGATTTTTGATGACTGATTGAATCTGTTTACTTCTGATTGGTTTGTTGAGACCTATTTCTTCTCTAATCAGTGTAACTTGTTTGTGTGTTTCTAGGAGTTTGTCCATTTCATCTAAGTTGTCCAGTTTATTGGTGTATCATTGTTGATAGTATACTCTTATGATTTAAAAAAAAAATTTCTTCAGGGTCCGTGGTTACAATCCCCCTCTCTCATTTCTGATTTTATTTGCATTCTCTGTCTTCTTTTCCTTTTCAGCCTAGGGAGGGATCCGTTGATTTTATCGAAGAATCAACTCTTGCTTTTATTGGTTCTTTGTTTTGTTCTGTTGTTTTCCAATTCATTTAATTCACCTTTAATCTTCGTTATTTCTATTCTTCTATTTACTTTGGGGTTTGTTTGCTCTTCTTTCTCTAGTTCCTCTGTAGCCTAGACTTTTGTATTAGTATTGAAAATGATGTACTCTCACCACTCTTAAGCTCCCACTCCTTTTATTTTCCAACATGGGCCATGCACTGCCTTTTTTTTTTTTTTAACTGTAGTTCAGGGTCTTCCACTGTCTTTTAGGATCAAGATAAAAATTTCATAATAGGACAAAAAGGACCCTGTAGGATCCTACTTAACTTCTGTAGCCTTACTTTTGTCTCACATGCCCTCTTGATTTATGCCCCCTTGATGTGTGCAAATGTCTAGTCTAGTCTCCACTCTCAGTTCTTCCAGGTATATATACCTAGCAGTGGGGTTGCAGGATTATATGGCAATCCCATCCCTAGCCTCCTGTGGAACCACCACACTGCCTTCAGAGGGGCTACACCTCTATGTTTTCCTACCAGTAGTGGATTGGTTCACTTTTTTGCCAAAGTTGCCAAGTCCACCTAACTGGGACAGACAGTCTCTTCAATAAATGGTGTTGGTAGAACTGGTTATACATACCTAAAAGAATGAAAGAGGACCCCATCTCACACCCTGTATGAAAAATTGACTCAAAATGGATCAAAGACCTAAATATAGGAGCCAGTACCATAAAACTAGAAGAAATTGTAGGGAAACATCTTAAAGATCTAGTGGTGGGTAGGTGGGTGGGTGGGATGCTTTCTTAGACCTTACAAACAAAGCACAAGCAGTGAAAGAAAAACACAAAGTTGAAGAATTTTGAGTTTCAAAGGACTTTGTCAGGTTAAAAGGCAGCCTTTTCAGTGGGAGAAAGTATTTGAAAACCACATATGTGAGAAAGGCTTGATAACCAGAATTCATAAAGCAATCCTATAACCCAAAAATAGAAAGTCCAATTAAAAACTGGGCAAAAAACTTGAATAAACATTTTTTCCAAGAGGTAAAACGATTGGATAAAAAGCTCATGAAAAGATGCTCAACTTCACTACCTGTTAGGGGAATGCAGACCCAAACCGTAAAAAGGTATAATTTTTTAGCTACTAGACCCAAACCTACTAGAATGACCCAAACCTACTAAACCCAAACCTACTAGAATGACCACTATTAAACATATAAAAAACTACAAGTGTTGGGGATGATGTGGAAAATAGGAACACTTGTTCACTGCTGGTGAGAATGTAAAATGGCACAGCTGCTGTGGAAGACAGTTTGGTTGTTCCTCAGAAAGCTAGATATAGAACATGATCCAGCAGTTTCGCTACTAGGTATATTCCCCAAAGAACTGAGAGTGGGCATTCAAACAGATATTTGCACACTGATGTACATAGTGGCATAATTCACATTTGCCAAAAGGTGGATATAATCCAACTGTCCATCAACCAATGAATGGTTGAACAAAAATATGAATATGATGGAATATTATTCAGCACTAAGAAAGAATGATGTCCTGAAGCATGTGACAACATGGATGAACTTTGAGGTAATTAAGTTGAGTGAAATAAGTCAGACACCATATTGTATGGTAACACCACTATGAACTAATTATAGTAAGTAAACTCAAAAGAGTTGAAATCTGAAATACAGGTTACCCAGAGATAGAATGAAGGTAAAGAATGGGGAGCAGATGCTTAATGTGGAGAATTTTTAACTAGGTTGAATTCCACTATTTGGAAATGGATAGAGGGCATTGATGGTAGCACATTTTCATGAGAGAAATAAACAGCTCTGGTTTGTGTTTGTGATTGTGGTTGAAAAGGGAAGTTTGAGCTGTTTACGTCAGTACCAGGAAAGCTAGAGGATAAAACATGGGACTGTATAACACAGTGAACCCTGTGATTGAAGATAACTGTAGTGAGTGGTATAAATATAAAAATATTCTTTCATCAACTAGAACAAATATAGGTCACTATTACAAGGAGTTAATAATAGAGTCATATATGGGGGAAGCTATGGACTATAGTTAACAGTAATATTTTAATAGTCTTTCATTAATGGTAACATACTACACCTATGTTAAACGTTAATCGTGGTGGAAGGGTACATGGTATTGTTTGTTTCGGGTTTTTTTTGATTAATGTAAATGTTCTAAAATTGATTGTGGTGATAAATGTACAACTCTGTGATGATACTGTGAACCATTGACAGTATACTTTGGATGGATTGTATTGTATGTGAATATAGCTCAATAAAACTGCTTTAAAAAATTAAATAAGGAGATACAGAGACTTTTAGAAACAGAGATTGAAAGAGAGGTAGTGCATAGACAAGATACCCACACAATAAATAAAACCCCTGCCAGTTGTTTTAATTCTCATTGTTTTAGGTATCATGTAATTTTCAAGGGGTGTTTTTTTTTCTTTGAGGTTTATCTTGGAGGTGGTTCAGTGAAATTTTTGCTGCATCCTAGTTTGTTATACAGATGTGAAAGAATGGTATTTAAAGCATGCATAATTTATATGTAATTTACCATATTTTCTCTGAGGTTTTAAATTTCTTAATTATGTAAAACCTGTTATACCTTAAAATAATTTCAAAACATTTGTTGTTCAGCTTGTAGGAAAGATAATCTGTTCCCAGTTTCCTCAGAATATTTGGATACTAATATCTTCTCATTTAAAGTAAGAAAATATTACTGTTCTTTGCTTTAAGGTGCTTAAACATTCATCAGTGTCTTTTCAATATATGGGTTTGGAAAATGTATATTTTATAGTCATGTTTCCGGTAGTGACCAGAAACCCTTTCATGCTTGAGAGAATGTATTTCTTCAGCTATTTACCAGTTTTGAGAATAAGTACAAAGAATGTTTATGCATGTAAAACTCTATAATGACATTTTTAAAAATAGTAGAATCTTAAATTATTATTCTTTGATCACATTTTCTGAAAGAAGTGTTATCCTAAAAATATTGATCATCCAAGGTTGGCAACATTCTACCTGAAAGCTTTAAACCTTTTATCTTGGCATTCAGGATCATTTTATTTAGTGAATTTTCTTTTCTAAAGTTTCAGTAGTCTGGAGTTTTTGTCCCCTACTTGCTTTCAAAGCTTTTTGTCTATAGAGAACCTCAATTTAGGACCCAGGAGAAATCTGGACTGGGGATTTATTTCTCACATTGCTGTTAAAAGTTTTTCTGTAGACATTTGCTTTACCATATGATTAACTTGCTTGTCAACAGCCGGTTTACTCACCTTTTCACCTCTTCTGTTTGTATATTTTCTTCTCATTTTCCCCATGGTTTGAGAATAGAGTTTTAAGTCTGACTTGCTGTCATGATGTTTCTGTAGTTAGAGTAGCCAAATGTCCTGTTTTGAATGGATAGTGAGTTGGCCAGGGAGGGTAGTTAAAATGAAGAAACTTAGCTGTCCTTTGTTTTAAGCATAGTGAGTTTACAGGGTTAATACTATGTGTAGTCAATCAGGATCTGTTATGCAGGACATCTGTTGCACTTTTTTATACCCTTGATGCAGAAATAAAATCTTTTAACTTTTATGTAAAAATCATTTTTGTTGTACCTGGCTCTAGTGTTAAAACTGGTTTAGTTTTTGAAGTGTGCTTTCAGGTCAAATAGCACATAGTATAAAATTTTCTTATTTTTACCCATTAATTGTGTGAAAATACTTTTTTTTTAACTATGGAAAATAAGTTGCTGAGAATATTCAGATTCCACTTATTGTTCAGCCTGCATTAGAGTTGTTTGGAAAAATATAAAAATATTTTTCCTTTGGTGTTATTTCCTAGGTTGCACGTTTTCAAAAAATACCTAATGGTGAAAATGACACAATGATTCCTGTATTGACATCAAAAAAAGCAAGTGAATTACCAGTCAGTGAAGTTGCAAGCATTCTCCAAGTAAGTGCTTGGTAGAGAAGGAAAAAGATTGTAAAAATCAGTCACTTAGGTTCTATAGATCATTGCTGTCAATAGAACTTTATATGATGATAAAAATACCTGTTCAGCACTGTCTATTACAGTAGCCACTGAGATGTAGCTATTTCAAGTATCAATTTAATTATTAACATAAGTAGGGTTTGGAGTTTACCTTTTTTCCTTAGCTATTTCTAAGGTAAGTAAAAGCTAAGTACAAGTTCAGAACAGCAAACAATGTAATTTAATCTCTTCTATTTAAAAAAGCATTCTAATGAAACATGAAGGAAATATTTTTGTAAGTTTTTTAAATATTTATACTCTTTTAAATTTTTATTGTGATAACAGATACACAAAATGTTTTCCATTTTAACCACTTTAAGTATACAATTCTATGGTATTAATTGCATTCATGATGTTATGCTGCCATCACCACCATTCATTAACCAAAAGTTTTCCATTATTCCAAACAGAAACCCAGTACCCACCCTCTCCCTCAGTTGTTAAAAAACACGTATTTTTAATAAATTAAATTTTGAATGGCTCCATGATCATATTTTAGTATAAAGCTTTTGGCCAGAGAAACTAATTATTTTGAAAACACAGTATATTTCACTTTTCAGTGATAGTTATGATAATAAATCATGTGACAGTGACTGAAGGATGTAAGTGGTACTCATTAAACATAAAATGTCCCAAGAGCCAATTAATTCATCTTCTTATTTATTTATGAATTTATTTACTTACTATTTTGAGTAATTTATCATACAAAATTTTTCCTGAATAATTATGTAATGCAAGAGCAAATATGATAACCACCCTCAGGGTTTTGGTAGGCTTATAGAACAAGGAAGGTATCTATGGCCTATTGAATGTTCTTTTGGAAAGAATAATTTTAGAAAACAGCCTAACAGCAATAACAACAAAAACTAATAAAATTTATCAATATTTGCTTTTCTTTAAGGCTTGTGGCTGGTTTGTATTATATACCTCCTTATAGAAAAACATGTTTTTGTCTGCTGAACTCTTACTGATTACATTAAAAAAAAAACCCAAACTTTATTGAGGTATAATTTACATTCAGTAAAATGCACCCATTTTAAGTGTATAGTTTACATTTTGGTAAATGTGTGTTCTTGTGTAACCACAACCACAATTGGTGCTTTTTCATCACCCAAAAGCCCCTTGTGTCCCTTTGCAGTTAATCCCCCCAGCTGTCACTGCTGGGCCCAAGCAATCTCTGATCTGCTTTCTATTACCTTAGATTAGTTTTGACTTGTAAAATTTTCTGTAGATATGATCATAAAGATATACTCTTTGTATTTTTCTTCATTTGTTCCGTATTTACAATAATTTCTGTGCAAAATCTAAAGGCTGATCTTCAGAATGGTCTAAACAAAAGTGAAGTTAGTCATAGGCGAGCCTTCCATGGCTGGAATGAATTTGATATCAGTGAAGATGAACCATTATGGAAGAAGTATGTTTCTCAGGTGAGATTTTTATTTCTTCCTTTACTGTGTAATTTATATGAATATTTGTTAAGATGCTATTTTACCTTGGGATAAGATACTAAATGAGGAACCTGGTGCCTAAAAACACCAACATCACGTACGGGTGGTGGCAGGAACTGGATTCAAACCCAGGTCACTCTGACTTAGTGAGGTTTATCGTTTTTCAGCCTTGAACTATATTGTAGTTATAGTTTGATTTTGCTAGAGCAGTGATTTTCGATCCTCTCTGTGCATTAGACTCAACTTAGAGAGTGCTAAGAAATGCTGAAACCTGGGCCCTATGTCCAGAGATTCTGATTTAATTGGTCTGGTGTGGGCCTTGATATTGGATTTGTTCAAAGTTCCTCACATGATTCTGATGTGAAGAAGGATTGGAACCATTGTGCCTGGGAATGAAGCCTTGGTTCTCAAAGAGGGTGAGGGGTAGTGGCATCTAACCTTCAGGTTATAGTGTCCAGGTGTTGAGGCTGTCTGGGGGGATATATTCTTTGTAGCCCAATTACTTTGCAACTTTGTCAGTGACTGGCACCACTTTGTCAGAGGAGCAGATTCTGACATCAGAGCCCTCACATTTGGGGAACAGGATGTCCAGTTGGAAGAATTTCAGGTGACTTGGTGCTTAGTCATTTAAGTGCTGCCTGATAGTATTGTTGCTATGGTCCTGTTTCTTTGCATACTATTGTCTAGCTAGGAAGATTATCAGGAAAACCAGTCTTGAGGAAAATCTTTAGCTTCTCCTGTGAAAGGATCTTACTTATCTGTTCCTAGCTACCTCCAGAGGTTTGTTCCTGTGGTGTATGGATCAGTCACAGAATTGTAATCTGCACTAATTTATATGAGAAATGTTTGATCCTATGAATCTCATAATTTAGCTATTCTGCCAGTGTCTAACTGAAATCTTTAGCTTAAAATCATTCCCCTCTTTTACTAGCCCCACTAGAAATTCAGAAGTTATATTTATTAATTGATTAAAATATATGTCCTATGAAGAATTGTTAAATTCTTAGTTTTAAGTAGTGATATTTAATTTTCTTTCTTTTAAAAAGAAACTGTTATGAAGTGGAATCTTCTCAGTGTAGTTAAGTGTATATTTAGTGTAAACAATATAAATTGAAAAGATAAATAAGTCCAGTGTACTCTTATAATTTTTAAATCTTGCTGCCATTTTTTTTTAAGGCTTTTCAGAGATAGAACAGACCTGTCATTCATCTTGAATAGTGTTGAATTGCTGTTTGTTTTTACTTGCAGTTTAAAAATCCCCTTATTATGCTGCTTCTGGCTTCTGCAGTCATCAGTATTTTAATGCATCAGTTTGACGATGCTGTCAGTATCACTGTGGTAAGGAAAACTGCAATTTTTTAAACTGTTGATTCATTATATAAATTAAGATTGGTTTTTATTTGGAGAGTTGAGAAATACTTAATGTTTCTTCAGAGTTTTTTTATTAATATCCAAATTCTGCTTTTAGTTGTTGTAATCTCCAGTAATGCCTAACAGTAAGTGATTGGCCCACATGAAAATTATTTAGGAGTTTAGTTTTTTAGAATAAAATGTTTTATAATTATCCAGTTAAATTTTCCATTTTTTAAACTTTCCAATTGAGAGTATGTTTTCACAAATTGCTAACTAAAGTCTGACATGTGAAATTAAAAATGATCTTTTATCATGGTCACTGTATTTACTGTGTACAGTTTTATTCTTTCTAGCTAGTTCATTCTAGCTTTCATTGATAAGTTTCTTCATCTTTTTTTCCTTGCTCCTTTTTTCCTTGTGTAAAAATTTATAACAAGTGCAAGCATTCATTAAAAGATATGTTAAGTTATGCTTAAAATTACAGTAGATATTCATGTAGAGCAGCAGTCCTCAAAGTGTTGTTGGCGGACTCCCAGGAGTCCCTCAGACCTTCAGGGAGTGTATGAAGTTAAACTGTTTTCATAATACTTTTCATTGTGTTGACATCTGCATCAGTGGCACAAAAGCTGTGGATGGTAAAACGTTGCAAATCAAGGCAAGGATGCCAAACTGTACTAGTAGCCATTGTTTTCTGTTACTGTTTCTCTTAAGAATGTTCTTGGTAAAGAGTTAAAAATTAATTTTATTAAATCTGTATCCTTGATTACATGCCTCTTTAGAGCGTATGTGATGATATGAAGTATGTATTAGGCACCTCTACATATTGAAATAAGATGATTGCTTCAAGTAAAGACAATTGTTTAAGTTGTAGGAGACAAACTAGTTATTAAGACTTAGGTAATTGGCAAACTTTTTATTTTTTTAATATTTAGAGTAAGCCTAGTCACTTCAGGGAGACAACTGACAGAATTTTTTGCCAGTGATAAAATTCAAGCTTTTGAACGACTGTCAGAATTTAGAAGATTTTTGCTTACCACCATGAGCTGGATAGTTTCCTAGTACTTTTCTGATTAGATCAGCAGTGAACTTTCTGATTAGATCAGTAGTGAAAAGAAAAGATATGATTCTTTTTGCTTTTATAGAATATGTCAACCTTTAAAAGGTTTGAAGAGCTCAGTGTAACAATATTTTCCAAGTCACTTATTGTTATTGTTACAAAATCTTAAGAGCCATACAAAATATAAGATAGATAATGGATTTTAATGTTACAGGCCCTGAGAAGTTCATTAATAAGTTTCAGATTCTACATTCAAATTTATCTTTAAGAGGTGCACAGATGGTTCAGTGGTAGAATGCTCACCTTCCATGTGGGAGATCCGGGTTCCATTCCTGGACCATGCACCCCCCAAAAAAAATTATCTTTAAGAAACTAACACGTGTTGAATTTTGGTGTAGTAGCTAAGAATAATATCCACAATCATTTAACAAGCTATTAATGTATTCTTCCCTTTTCCAACTGCTTATTTGTGTGAGGCTTATTTGTGTGAGGCAACCTAAACAACGTATCATAATGAATTGAATAAAGAAGGAGATATCAGAATCCAGCTTTCTGTTAAGCCCAAAATAAAGCATGTTTTTCTATTAAGCCCCAAATAAAACAAGTTTAGAAAAATTTAAAACATTGCCAGTTTTCTCCAAAACTTTTTTAAAAATGCGATTTTCATTAAAAAAAATTTGTGCTAACAGATGTTCTTGTTTGTAAGCTGCTGGAATGCAATATACCAGAAACAGAATGGCTTTTAAAAGGGGAAATTTATTAAGTTACAAGTTTACATGTTCAAAGGCTGTGAAAATGTCCAAATTAAAGCAAGGTGATAGAAATCTTCAATCTAAGGCATCCAGAGAAAGATACCTCAGTTCAAGAAAGCCAATGATGTATAAGGTTTCTCCCTCAACTGGAAAGGCATTTGGACGAGCTTGGTGATGTCTGCTAACTTTCTCTCCAGGCTTTTTGTCTCATGAAGCTCCCTCAGGGCCATTTTCCTTCTTTTATCTCCAAAGGTCTCTGGCTGCGTGGGCTCTAAAGATTTTTCCAAAATCGTTCCCTCTTAAAGGGCAAACCCCACCTTGAATGGGTAGAGGCACATCTCCATGGAAAACATCTAATTAGAAATTCCCACCCACAATTGGGTGGATCATATCTCTAAGGAAACAATCAGAAAGCTCCCACCCAGCAGTATTGAATGAGGATTAAAGGACAAGGCTTTTCAGGGATCCACAACACATTCAAACTGGCACATTCCACCCTATAGATCCCCAAAAGACATGTTCTTTCCAAACACAAAATACATCCATTCCATAACCATATCAGAAAGCCTTAAACCATTTCAGTAAAAATGCAGATGCAATACAAAGTCAGAAACAGTATGAAATCTCATCAAAGTCAGCTACAGGCATGGTCTGCCCTAAGGCAAAATTCTCCTCTGGCTCTGGACCTATAAAAACTCAGAGCAGCTTATTTGCTGCCAACATAAAAGGAGGTATAGTCATAGGATACATATTCCCATATCCATTGGGAGAAATTGGAAGGAACACAGGGGTCACCGGACCCAAGCAGTTTAGAAAACCTTCAGGGCAAACTCCAGTAGATTTCATAGTCTGATAGTCATTTATCTTTGGGGCTTTAGAAAACAGTAGTCCCACCCTTTCCAAGGACCTGCATAGCAGCCTGCCTCTCTCCAAGTGCAACCTTGGGGAACACTGGGGAGACCACCTTTTTCTTGGCTCTACCCTCTCCAAGCACTGGAGCTGCACTGAGGCTTCCTGCCGTCTCCAGGGCACACACTTAACTCCTCCACTGCAGCCAGGCTCTCCCCAATCCCCAAGGAATGTACTCCACCCTCTCCAAGGCCTGAGGTGACACCATTTTTCCACCGCAAGGAAATGGAAGACCCATCCTCTGCCTTTGGGGTAAACTCACCCTCTCCAAGTACTTGGGTGGGTCCATTCTGGCCCTAAGTTTCTTGACCTCAAACCTCAGCCTCCATGGTTCTGCCTGTGAACACATTTTACCTTCATTTTGTCACTTTTCTGAGCCTTTAAGTCCAGACTGGCAGTCGTTCTATTTACACAGATTCTACAACACTCTTGGTGACTTGTTGTAGGCTTGGATCATGCCCATTAGAGCATGGGAAAGGAATTTCCACAAGTCCTTCCTGGATAGTTCCATCTTTAATCCTGGCTTTTTTTTGTAATGGCTGACTGGTTCCATGTTTGGTTAAATCCTCATGTGGGACTCTATTCTCTGAGGGTCTCCCTTCTGGAAGCCCAGAATTTTCCAGAACATCAGTTTCTGGTTTCATCGTACCTAAGAGTACAGTTCTCAACTTACCTCTTTCCTCTTGCATTTTTTTTCCCTCTTGCATTTTACAGTAAGCTTCAAGGAGCAGCCAGACAGCATTTTCCTAAATGTTCTGCTAAATATCCAAGTTCATTGCTCTCACATTCTGCTTTCCATCTATAAAGAATGCTTTCCTTCCAGTCTAGAACAGCACATTCATCATTTCTGTCTAAGGCCTTATCAGAAGTATCTTTAGAGTCCACATTTCTACCAACAGTTTCTTCAAAGCTTTCTAGGCCTTCTCTTACAAGCTCTTCACAACTCTTCCAGAATCTTCCCCTTATCCAATTAAAAAGCCGTTCTAACATGTTCTAACAGTTCAGTATTTGCGAACTGCAGCAGACCCCCACCCCTCTGGTACCAAATCCTGTTCTAGTTTGTAAGCAGCTGGAATGTGATACACCAGAAACAGAATGACTTTTAGAAAGGAGAATTTGTTAAATTGAAAATTTGCATCTTCAGAGGCTATGAAAATGTCCAAATTAAAGCAAGCCTGTAGAAATGTCCTATGTCAGGCATCCAGAGAAAGATACCTTTGGTTCAAGAAGGCCACTGATATTCAGTGTTTCTCTCTCAACTGGAAAGGAACATGGCAGCGTCTACTAGCTTTCTCCCCAGGCTTCTTGTTTCATGAAGCTCCCTCGGGGGCGTTTTCCTTTTTCATCTCTAAGGGTCTCTGGCTAGTGGGCTCTCAAGTTTTTTCCAAAATGGTTCCTTCTTAAAGAGCTCCAGTAAGCAAACCCCACCTTGAATGGGTAGAGACATCTCCATGGAAAACATCTCATCAAAAGTTACTACCCACAATTTGGTGGGTCATATCTCCAAGGAAATAATAAAAAAGCTCCCACCCAGCAATACTGAATGAAAATTAAAGGACGTGGCTTTCTTGGGGTGCATAAGAGATTCAAACTGGCACAACATGTAATAGGTTTATTTGTTTAGATAAAACAATAAGCAGAAATTAACCCCCATAAAGTTAAATGTCAGTAGATATAACCCCCATAAAGGACAGCTCTTTGTGGTCCTCTCTTTATAAGTGAATAGTGTGTTCCGATATCAAAAAAATTGAGAAGCCAAGGCACTGTCGTCTGTCAGTTTCTTCTCCTGTAGGCCTCTGGGCAAATGTTATTTTTTTTTACTCCCACCTTTTCTCAATGCTTAGGATCTGGTACTATGGGAATGCAGTGAAAGTCAAAAAAATAAAATGTGCTTAAAAATTATTTCTAAAGTTAATATCTGATTTTACAGGCTATTTCTTTTTTTCTTTTTTTTCTTTTTTTTTTTACTTAGGCAATACTTATTGTTGTTACAGTTGCCTTTGTTCAGGTGAGTAACCTATTTTGCCAACATGAAATGGTATTTTAATTAATAGCTTAAAAATACTGAGGTGGGACAATGGTGGCTCAGTGGCAGAGTTCTTACCTGCCATGCCAGAGAGCCTGGTTCATTTCTTGGAGCCTGCCCATGTAAAAAAAATATATGTATATTGAGATGGCTGAAGGTAATATCTATAGACATTGGGGCTTGGTAATATCCCATCAAAATATTTTATTCTTTTTGTCTTTGAAATAATTTTATATACAGATAGCTCTCCAGGGAACTTAGAGGGACTAATTTGCTTTGGTTGAGCACTGGGGTGAAGAAATCTTGTTTTTAATTTGATAGTGTTAAGGATAACTGAAACAGATAGACACAAAAAGCACAATAATAGAGAAAATAAAATCCAGTAATAGGTTTTTGTATTTTTCCTATTAGAAAATTTCAGTCAGAGTTTATATTCTTATGAACCCATATGTCTTAGTAGCTGTTAGAGCTAAGTCTAGAAGTAACAAGAAATGAGTGTAAAGTTAAAAGGTCAATAATCCATAGATCTTTGTGACCAATCTCTCTACAGAATGGTTTATTTAACTCAATTTCTTTTTTTTAAATCTCATTTTATTTGAGTCTTTTTTTGGTAACCAAAATACTTCTCACTACCATTGCTGACTTTTTAAAAAAATTCTTCATTTCTCCACATTTAGAAAGCTCTGATCTGATTCAAGTTTCCTATTCAGCTTAGCCAAACAGTAAATAATACATATGAAAAAAATCTTTCAAAAAGAAATGTAAATAATGTCAAGATAATATCAGAATTTTTATTAGTGAGTGTGGGCATAAATTAGCATGTAGGCTTAGTTTTAAGTTTATTTAAATATTGATAACTTTTGCAATTTTAGAAAGGTGTTTGAGAGTATTGGTAGGGTTCATTTTCTTAGCTTAAAGTTTTAAAACATGGTTAATAGGAGTATAAGAATCATTCCAATTTTAGAGAAAAGAAGTACTGTTATATGATCTTTAAGTTCATGCTCTTTTGAATCTTGACTGTAGTTTGAGTGATTGTGGGTATCTCACATTCACAAATGATTCCCTTGGAATTTCCCATCAGTGTCCTGGTCTCCTATAGTGATCTCTAATTTAGTATGTTAGTTTGATAGTAACGTAGCAAAGAAAGTGAGGTGGAATCAGATCATCTATAGCAAGTTTATGAGCTTCATTAGAATAACAGTGGAGATCTTGATTCTAGGGAATCCTCTTGCTTATAATGGACAAAAGTTGCCTTGGGCAGGTGAAGCTAGTTAGTCTAGCATTGGTCATTCCAGACTAGGCCTTACTCAGAGTAGCTATTCAGGAAGCTAAATGAGTGGTACTGTACCAGTAATTGAAACTTTCTGGCATCTTTAATAATTTTTCAGGTAGAAGGGATGCCTTGAGAATGATTCCTCCAAATATTATCACTGCATATGGAAGACTGTAGTTTGTTCTTTCTGTTAAAAGGAGAATCTCTACCCCCAAGAAAACCCCACAAAATTCCACTGGGTGGAATTTTACACAGTGATAGTTTATTATACACTTCTGAAATGCAGTGGCTGAGACAGTTTGCTAAATATCTTGCTGTTTTACTTGATGGTAAACTCAAGGAAGGATCAAAATATGTCTGAGAATTCCAGTTTCACATTGGTAGATCTGTTTTCTTAAGATGGATGTGATCTTTTCCCCTTAACATGCCTATGAAAATGACAAAATATAAACAGCAATTAAAAAATCTTTTCTGAAAAGATACTATTGACTGTCAATGGAACCTATCGTAATGCTCTAACAGAAAATTCTTTAACAAAAATTTAGCAGAATTTTGTAATGTTTCATTTTAAAAAGTTTTATTGATGTAGTCACATACCATAAGAATCTATCCAAAGTATACAATTAATGGCTTTTACTATAATCACAGAGTTGTGCATTCATCACCACAGTCAATTTTAGAACATTTTTCATTACTCCAGAAAGAAAATCCTCATATCCCTTAACAGTCACCTCTTAGTCCCTCTGTCCTTCCCTAGTCCTGCGTAGCCACTAATCTAATTCTGCCTCTATAAATTTATTTATATTTACATTTTATATAAATGTAATCACACCATATGTTGTACTTTGTGTCTGGTTTCTTTCACTTGGCATAATTTAAAAAATTGTTTTTATTTTTCTAATTAGATTAATTATAGGTTTACATAAAAGTTATGCAAAAAATGTGACATTCCCATTTACCCCCTGTTTAGTTTGCTAAAGGTGCCAGAATGCAACATATCAGAAATGGACTGGCTTTTAGAAAGGGGATTTATGAAGTTACAAGTTTACAGTTCTAAGGCCTTAAAAATGTCTTCATTAAGGCATCCAGAGAGAGATACCTTGACTCCAAAGAAAGGCTGATGCCTGTCATATGGGAAGGCATGTGGCTGCATTTGTTAGTCCTTCTCAGTTCCATTGCTTCCAGCTTCTGATTCCAGTGGCTACATCTCTGTCAGTTATCCAAGCATCTCCAAATGTCTTTGTCTGAGCTCTGTGTTTGCGCTTTTAAGGACCCCAGTAAACTAACCAAGACCCACCCTGAATGGGCAGAGTCACATCTCCATCTAATCAGAAGGTCCCATCCACAATTGGGTGTGTCATATCTCCATGAAAACATCCTAATCAAGATGTCCCAACCCAGAATATTGGATCAGGATTAAAAGAACATGGCTGCCCCCACAAAACTGGATTTAGGTTTAAAAGAACTTGGCTTTTCTGGGGTACATGGCAGTTTCAAACCAGCATACCCCCCTGTTGTTGACACTTTGCATTAATGTGTACTTTTACTACAATTGATGAAAGTAATAAAATATTACTGTCAACTATAGTCCACAGTTTGCATTAGTGTATTTTTCCCATACACTACCCTATTATTAACACCTTATAATAGTGTTGTACATTTGTTATAACTCATGAAAGAACATTCTTACATTTGTACTGTTAACCACAGTCCATCATCTACAACAATGTTCACCGTGTTATATAGTCCCATGTTTTATCTTACAACTTTCCTTCTGCTAACATAACGCAACCCAAAACTTCCGCTTTCAATCACGTTCACCACCATAAATCAGCACAGATAATTACGCTGGCAATAATACTATTTTCAATATCCATTTCGAAACATTTACAGTCAATCTAAATAGAAATTCTGCATAAATTAGGTATCAGCTCGCTTTTCTCTACTCCTCTTCTCTCCTCTGGAAACCTATATTGTAGATTGTAACTCTGTGAGTTTGCTTCTTATAATTAGTTCACGTTAGTGAGGTCATATAATATTTTCCTTTTGTGTTTGACTTATTCACTCAATTTAATGTCCTCAAGGTTTATCCATGTTGTTGCGTGTATCAGGACTTCATTCCTTCTTAGAGCAGAATAATATTCCATTGTATGTACATGCCATATTTTATTTATCCATTCCTTTGTTGATGGACACTTCCATTGCTTCTTTCTTTTGGCAGATATGAATAATGTCACTATGAACGTTGATGTCCAAATATTTGTGTCCCTGCTTTCATTTCCAATGAACTGGGCTTCAGTCCTCAAAGCAAATGTCTTGTCAGTTAACTGTCTTTGACTACGTTGGTCTTTGAACACTAAGGGTAAAATTATCATAATTATGAGGCTCAATGAGAGACGAGCTTTTTTGGGTAGCACA
This sequence comes from Myrmecophaga tridactyla, assembly GCA_004026745.1. Lineage (NCBI taxonomy): Eukaryota > Metazoa > Chordata > Mammalia > Pilosa > Myrmecophagidae > Myrmecophaga > Myrmecophaga tridactyla. The sequence goes on along the minus strand of PVIY010011286.1, from coordinate 37,132 downwards.
GACAAAAGAAAAGATAGTAAGGGAAATTTTTTAACCAATGATTGAGATTAATAGTTTTACTGTGTTTCTCATGTAATATGTTCATAAGGACATATATATAATTGCATTTCTTTATAAATATTTTTTCTTAATATTAACCTTGGCTTTTTCTTTTGAATAGGAATATCGTTCAGAAAAATCTCTTGAAGAATTAAGTAAACTTGTGCCACCGGAATGCCATTGGTATGTTTCTGATACAGATTTCTGTTCTTTTAAAAATGTAAGTGGAATGTCACAAGTACAAACAACATTGTGACCCAGATTTGTTTAAAGATACAGAAACTGTTAATTTGACGTGAAAATTTATCATCTGTACATAGTAGCAAATTGTACTATTACACCTTTTAAAAATTCTTTGAGATTCTTCAGACATGAATTTATTCGGCATTATTTTTTTTTTTTTTTTTTGCGTTTGCAAGTATGTGCTAAGCACTGTGCCAGGTTGTGGATAAATACACAATTTCACATTTTGCATTTGAACAGCTAGTAAATTTTTTCCAATGATTTTCTAGCCCTCTGAGCATCTTAATTATAAAGTGCACAGAGATTATCCTTTCCTTGGCTCTTATATTTGATTTATCTCCTTGGAAGTGGTAAGAATGTAATATGTTTTCTGTCAGGCAAGTCCACTGGAAACAGTTTTTTTCTGGACGAGTAACATGGCTTTCTTCTTTCATCCATGGTTATTTTTGGTATTGTGTTGCAGTGTACGTGAAGGAAAATTGGAGCATACACTTGCACGAGACCTCGTTCCAGGTGATACAGTTTGCCTTTCTGTTGGGGACAGAGTTCCTGCTGACTTACGCTTGTTTGAGGTAGGTTTGGAAATCTATTTGTGAGAAATGAAAATACTTGGATGTAGATGAAAGGATGATCATTGGCAGTTTTAAGGATTAATACATAGTGGCTTTGAAACATTAAATTTTCTAGTTTAAAAACCAATATATATTGTCTTGGTTACCTGGTAACTAAGTACCACAGACTAGGTGGCTAAAAGAACAGAAATTTATTGTCTTAGAGTTCTGAAAACTAGAGGTCTGAAATCAAGGTGCCATATTGTCTCTGAAACTTGAAGGGGAGAATCCTTCTTTGCCTCTTCTAGCCTGATGTTTGCTGGCAATCCTCGGCCTTCCTTGTCTTGCAAAGGCATCACTCTTATCTCTGTCTGTCTTCACATGGCCCTCCTTATGTGTATCTTTTCTTCCCTTCTTGCAGTACCACAAGTCATATTGTATTAAAGGCCCATCATTCACCAGTGTGTGTCTTAACTAATTCCATCTGTGATGACCCTATTCCCACAATAATGTCACATTCTGCAGTAATAGGTATCAGGACTTCTTTTGGGGAGGACACAGTTCAACCCATAACGTGGACATTTTTAAATAACTGTCTTTTTGCAGAATCTTGAAGGGACGGTCCGTTTAGTCATTTTCAGGTCTTTATGTAGCCTGTGTATTAGGCATTGTGGGAAACACAAAAATAAGAGAATTCTTGTCATCAGGGAGCATACTATGTATGTACACAAATCAGTCACTGTAAAAAAAGATAGAACTCAGTAAGTGAGTATGAGAAGTACAAAGAAAGTGGTATGGCAGCTCAAAAGGAAGAAATAGAAGCTACTTTTGATTTGGTTGAGATCAAAGAATACCTCATACAACATGATTTTGATGGTGATAATTGTAAAGGCAGTATGTTTTGGTTTGTTAAAGCTGGTGGAATGCAGTGTACCAGAAATGGAATGACTTTTAAAAAGGGAATTTATTAAACTGCAAGTTTACAGATCTAAGTTTGTAACAAATGCCCTAACTAAGGCATCCAGGGAAGACTCAAGAAAGGGCTGATGATGTTCGGAGTTTTCTTTCAGCTGGGAAGGCACATGGTAACTTCTGCCAGCTTTCTCTCCCAGCTTCTCTTCTCATTTCAAATGGCTGCCCCTCGGGTGTTTTCTTTATCTCCAAAGGTCTCTAGTCTGTGTCAGCTCTAAAGCTTTTTCCAAAATGGCTCTCTGTTAAAGGACTCCTGTAAGTGACCCCACATAGAATGGTAGATTTCCATGGAAATCACCTAATTGAAAGTTAGGTGACCCACCTATCCACAGTTGGGTGGGTCACCTCTCCGTGGCAACAGCTTAATCAAAAGCTCCCCCCCAACAATATTGATTGAGGATTGAAGAACACGCTTTTGGCTGGGTGATGGTGGCGCAGTGGCAAAGTTCTTGCCTGCCATGCCGGAGACCTGGGTTCGATTCCCAGTGCCTGCCCATGTAAAAACAAAATAAAATAAAGAGCATGGGCACACAACAGTTTCAAACTGGTACACAGTACTAGACAGAAAGTTGGGGAAGACAAAATTTAGAAACAGTATTCAGATCATTGCAAGCATTTCAGTATTTACTATGGGGCTCTAAGATATGTTAAGGTAGAAAATGTATGAGGGACTCAGATTCAAGAGGGCCTTGAGTTTGAAACTCCAATTCTATTTTTATTGGTTAGCAGTTCTCTCTTAAAGATCATGTGTACCTGGCAAATGATGTTATCTTTAAACTGGAACTTTTACATATAGAAAGCCTGAGGAACCTTTGAGCTATAATAATAAATTTCATTTAATCTTTAAATAGAGGTCTTTCCCCCCATTACTTAAAATTTATCCTTAGAAAGATGTACCTCAGCGATACATGTTGAAGAATTATTGTGAGGTCAGGAATTAGAAATTTTTTTTACCTTTTTAAAGCTTAATGGTTAATCCTTTAAAAATTATTAAGCCTATGTTTTAGTTTGCAAAAGCTGCCAAAATGCAATATACCTGAAATGGAATGGCTTTTAAAACGGGGAATTTATTAAGTTGCAAGTTTACAGTTCTAAGGTCATGAAAATGTCCAAATTAAGGCAAGGCTATGAAAATGTCCAAACTAAGGCATCTTTGGAAAGATACCTTGGTGTTCAAGGAAGCTAAGAACTTTCACAGTTTCTCTCTCAGCTGGAAAGGCACATGATGGCACCTGCTAGCTTTCCCTCCAGGCATCTTCAACAGCTTTTCCGGGGCTCTGTTTGTTCTTTTGGCTCTGTAGTTCTGGTGACTCTAAAGCTTTTTCCAAGGTGGTTCCCTCTTAAAAGGCTCCAGTAAGCAACCCCACCTTGAATGGTGGAGACTTTTCTCCATGGAAACCATTTAATCAGAGGTTACCACCCACAATTGGGTGGGTCACATCTCCATGGAAACAAACAAAAAACTCCATGTACCACCAAAAAAAAAAAAAAAAAAAAAAAACTCCCACCCAGCAAGATAGAATGATGACTAAAGGATATGGCTTTTCTGGGGTACATAATAGCTTCAAACTGGCATAGCATATGCCTTCTAGAGTACTTTATTAGTGTTTTCTCCCCACTCATTAACTTCTCAAATACTATTGAGCATGTTTTATTCTGCTGTTTTGTAGTTTCATTGATTTGATCTAGTTAATCTACTTTAACATTCATAGTTTTTTGATTCCCCTTCCCCAATTCTGTCCTACTACAATTCTGCCTACTATTTGGTACTACAAAGAAGGCTTTTGCAATAACTTGACAGTAGATTAAGACAACCTTTCTAAAAAATTTGGGTCTGCTTTTAGATTTAACTGTACTGACATAAGGCATAATAAGGCTAATGTTGATTTCACTTCTGGACACAAAGGCTACTAGCTTTTTGGGTTTATATAACTTACTGGAGTTATGTTTGCTCAATTTGGCTATGGCTTTTGAATAATTTTGCAAGGCTAGTTGGTCATTTGGTTTTCCTATGTGAGATAAACTCTTCGTTAGGGTTCCCGGGTACCAGAAAATTACACAGTCAACTGTGGGATATTATGAATTTCTTACAAGCAAAATAACTGGATTTTGCTTTAGAAAAAGTGAGCCATTATTTTTGATACATAGTTTTTTTCTTGTAGACTGGGCCCAAGGTTGCCCCTTTAACACTGTCATGCTGCAACTCCATAGTTCTTGTTATAAATTTCAGGTGTTGTTTTTAAATTTAGGATGTAAATCTTGATTGGGACTTTAGCAACATCTTTTCAGCATGATCAGTGACTGGACTACTATACAAATTTTTTCTAGTATCATTTTCTAGTATCATCTAGTCATAGGCTGAGACTGTCGTTTTGTAAAAACTTTTTAAAGAAAATTAATACTGATAACTGTAGGAATTCTCTATTTTCTTTTTCCTTGCTAGAGTCTGTTTTCCCTAAGCCAGGGAAGTGACAAGATGTATTGATGGCAGTAGCCTTTCCAGCTCAGGAGCCTGAGAGGTACTGGTAGAAGTAGGATAGTAAAACTTCAAGGAATTGATCTGTGAGCATGTCTTCCTTTTTTTAATTGAGGGTTTTAATTATAATTTTTAATAGTATGTGAGAAGAGAAACCACTGGCCAATTACTGGTAGTCCGTAGATGGATCAGTGACTAGAGATCAAGCAGTCTTAACATTTTGCCTTTCTGAAAAATAGTTTATTTTCCGTAAGTTCCAGGTGAAGTCTATACATCAGTATTTGAACAAATAATCCTGTATAAGAGAAAACAATGTAAGGGTCAAATGAAAGAAGTTTTTGTTGAAAATATTTTACTTCTCTCAGCAATAACTATGTAACTAAGCCAAATACATTGTCTGACATGGTAGCAAGATTTTCTTTCACTTTCCTTTCTGAATGAAAAAAACCACTGATAGTTTCTTTTCTGGTTTAATTTGCTTAGGGTTAACCTACATCAGTGTCTTTGAGAACTGTCTTCAAGATCTAGATACTAGCTGCAACTCCCTTTTATTGTTTTTTAATTTTATTTTTTTAATTTATTTTTTCTTTTTTTAAAAAAATATGGAACGCTTTACGAATTTGCATGTCATCCTTGCACAGGGGCCACGCTAATCTACTCTGTATTGTTCCAATTTTAGTATATGTGCTGCCACATATAACCATAACCACATGCAAACACATTGTTATATGATCATTCTGTTCTTGTTTTATAATCAGTAACTCACACTATCATTACATAGTTGTATATTCATCATCATGATCATTTCTTAAAACATCTGCATCAATTCAGAAAAAGCAATAAAAAGACAGAAAAAAATTCATACATACCATACACCTTACCCCATACATACCATACACCTTACCCCTCCGCTTCACTGATCACCAACATTTCAATCTACAATATTTATTTTAACATTTGTTCCCCCATTATTTATTTATTTATTTATTATTAATCCATATTTTTACTTGTCCATCAATAAGATAGACAAAAGGAGCATCAGATGCAAGGCTCTCACAACCACACAGTCATATTGTGACAACCATATCATCATACAATTATCTTCAAGAAGCATGGCCGTGCCCATGTAAAAAAAGAAGCATGGCCACCGAAGCACAGCTCCACATTTTCAGGCAGTTCCCTCTAGCCTCTCCATTATATCTTGACTAACAAGGTGATATCTATTTAATGCATAAGAATAACGTCCAGGATAACCTCTCAACTCTGTTTGAAATCTCTTAGCCACTGACACTTTATTTTGTCTCATTTCGTTCTTCCCCCTTTTGGTCGAGAAGATTTTCTCAATCCCTTGATGCTGAGTTCCAGCTCATTCTAGGATTTCTGTCCCACTTTGCCAGGAAGGACCACACCCCTGGGAGTCATGTCCCACGTAGAAAGGGGGAGGACAGTGAGTTTGCTTGCTGTGTCGGCCGAGAGAGAGAGGCCACATCTGAGCAACAGAAGAGGTTCTCTTGGGAGTGACTCTTAGGCCTAATTTTAAGTAGGTTCAGCCTATCCTTAGTGGAATTAAGTTTCATATGAACAAACCCAAGATTGGAGGCTCAGCCCTTGCTTTGGCTGTCCCCACTGCTTGTGAGAATATCAAGAATTCTCCACTTGGGGAAGTTCAATTTTCCCCCTTTCTTACCATTCCCCCTAGGGGACTCTGCAAATACTTCCCTATTCACTGTTCAAATCGCTCTGGGATTTATTTCAGCATCACTCTGGACAAACCTACAAAATCTCATGCCCTATGCAAGGTTCCAAGTACTGTGGTATTCGATTAAGCTGTCCACATAAATTATATTAGGAAATGCACTAGTCAAAATATAAATTTTGTACCAATTAAACATTTTTTGCATGATTCACACATATGGTAAAGTTTAAAATATTAATTACCATTTATTTTCAACACCCTGCATTATTGACATTCCTTTGTTCTTCCTCATGCAGCAACATTTTTAAATTTGCACATTCAGTCACTATCATTATACACTCTAGGCATTCTTAGATTATACCATTTCAGTCTTTATTGTCTATCTTTCTTTCTGATTTCATTTGTATCCCCAGGTCTCCTCCCTCTATCATTTTCACATTCAGCTTCATTCAGTGTTCTAACATTACTGTATTGCAGTTAGGTAGTATTGTGCTGTCCATTTCTGAATTTTTACAATCAGTCCTGTTGCACAATATGTATCCCTTCAGCTCCAGTTACCCATTGTCTACTGTATTTCTATCTCCTGATGGTCTCTGTTACCAACTGAAATTCTCCCAAGTTCATTCACTAATGTCAGTTCCTATCAGTGAGAACATACAGTATTTGTCCTTTTGTTTCTGGCTAATCTCACTCAGCATAATGTCCTTAAGGTCCGTCCATGTTGTTACATGCTTCATGACTTTATTCTGTCTTACAGCTGCATAATATTCCATTGTGTGTATATACCACAGCTTGCTTAGCCACTCTTCTGTTGATGCTTGTTTTGGCTGTTTCCATCTCTTGGCAGTTGTAAATAATGCTGCTATAAACATTGGTGTGCAAATGTCCATTTGTGTTCTTCCCCTCATGTCCTCTGAGTAGATACCTAGCAATGGTATTGTTGAATCATATGGCAATTCTATACTTAGCTTCCTGAGAAACCGCCACACTGTCTTTCACAGCGGTTATACCATTTGACATTCCCACCAATAGTGGATAGGTGTACCTCTTTCTCCATATCCTCTCCAATGCTTGTTGTTTTCTGTTTTATTGATAATGGCCATTCTGGTGGGTCTGAGATGGTAGCTCATTGTGGTTTTGATTTGCATTTCCCTAATAGCCGGGGAAGTTGGGCGTCTTTTCATGTGCCTTTTGACCATTTGTATTTCCTCTTCTGAGAAGTGTCTGTTCATGTCTTTTGCCCATTTTGTAATTGGGTTGTCTTTTTGTTGTTGAGTTGACCAATCTCTTTATATATTCTGGATACTAGACCTTTATCTGATATATCATTTCCAAATATTGTCTCCCATTGTGTAGACTGTCTTTTTACTTTCTTGACAAAGATCTTTGATGCATAAAAGTGTTTAATTTTGAGGAGTTCCCATTTCTTTCTTTCTTTCTTCACTGCTCATGCTTTGGGTATAAGGTCTAGGTAACCACCTCCTATTGTAAGATTGATAAGATACTTCCCTGCATTTTCTTCTAAAATTTTATGGTCTTAGATCTAATGTTTATGTCTTGGATCCATTTTGAGTTAATTTTTGTACAGAGTGTGAGATATGGATCCTCTTTCATTCTTTTGCATGTGAATATCCAGTTCTCTAGGCACCATTTATTGAAGAGCCTTGTCAAAGATCAATTGTCCATAGATGAGAGGGTCTATATCTGAACACTTCATTCGATTCCATTGGTCAGTATATCTATCTTTATGCCAGTACCATGCCGTTTTGACCACTGTAGCTTCATGATACACCTTAAAGTCAGGTAGTGTAAGGCCTCCGACTTCATTTTTCTTTCTCAGGACATTTTTAGCTATTCGGGGCACCCTGCCCCTCCAGATAAATTTGGTTATTGGTTTTTCTATTTTTGAAGAGTAAATTTTTGGGATTTCAATTGGTATTGCATTGAATCTGTAAATCAATTTAGGTAGAATTGACATCTCAATTATATTTAGTCTTCCTATCATCCATGAACATAGTATGTCCTTCCATTTATTTAGGTCTTCTGTGATTTCTTTTGACAATTTCTTGTAGTTTTCTTTGTATAGGTCTTTTGCATCTTTAGTTTAGTTTATTCCTAAATATTTTATTCTTTTGGTTGCAATTGTAAATGAAGTTTTTTTCTTGATGTCCCCTCAGATTGTTCATTATTAGTGCATAGAAACACTACGGATTTTTGAGTGTTGATCTTGTTACTTTGCTGTACTCATTTATTAGCTCTAGTAGTTTTGCTGTGGATTTTTCAGGGTTTTCGATGTATATTATCATATCATCTGCAAACAATGAAAGTTTTACTTCTTCCTTTCGAATTTTGATGCCTTGTATTTCTTTTCCTTGTCTAATTGCTCTGGCTAGAACTTCCAACACAATGTGGAATAACAGTGGTGATAGTGGACATCCTTGTCTTATTTCTGATCTTAGGGGAATATTTTTCAGTTTTTCCCCATTGATGATAATGTTAGCTGTGGGGTTTTCATATATTCCCTTTATTATGTTGAGGAAGTTCCCTTCTATTCCTATCCTTGGAAGTGTTTTCAACAAGAAAGAATGTTGAATTTTGTCAAATGCCTTTTCTGCATCAATTGAGATGATCATGTGGTTTTTTTGCTTTGATTTGTTGATGATGGCATATTACATTAATTGATTTTTTTTATGTTGAACCATCCTTGCATACCTGGGATGAATCCTACTTGGTCATGGTGTATAATTCTTTTAATGTGCTCCTGGATTTGATTTGCTAGAATTTTGTTGAGAATTTTTGCATTTATTTATATTCATTTAGAGAGATTGGTCTGTAGTTTTCTTTTCTTGTAATATCTTTGTCTGGCTTTGGTATGAGGGGGATGCTGGCTTCATAGTATCACTTAGGTAGCCTTCCCTCCTCTTCAATTTTTTTGAAGAGTTTGAGCAGGATTGGTACTAATTCTTTCTTGGCTGTTTGGTAGAATTCACATGTGAAGCCATCTGGTCCTGCACTATTCTTTTTGGGGAGCTTCTTAGTGATTGATTCAGTTTCTTTACTTGTGATTGGTTTGTTGAGGTTGTCTATTTCTTTTTGAGTCAATGTTGGTTGTTCATGCCTTTCTAGGAAGTTGTCCATTTCATCTACATTGCTGAATTTATTAGCATAAAGTTGTGCATAGTATCTTGTCATTACTTCCTTTATTTCTGTGGGGTCAGTGGTTTGTCTCCTCTTCCATATCTGATTTTATTTATTTGCATCCTCTCTCTTCTTTTTGTCAACCTCGCTAAGGGTCCATCAGTCTTATTGATTTTAATGTGACCAATTCAGTAACATTTAGTACATTCACAATGTTGTTCAGCCACCACCTCTATCTAGTTTCAAAGCATTTTCATCATTCCCAAAAGAAAACCCTTACCTCTTAGCATTCATTCTCCATTCTACAGTACCTGGCAGCCACTAAATCTCCTTTTCTTCATTCTCCTCATTTTGTGTTTAGTTTCCTTTTTTAAATTCTTTTAGGTGTAGTGTTAGATTACTGATTTGAGATCTTTTTTTTTTATTGTAAGCATAGAGCTACAAATTTCCTTCACATCACTGCTTTTGCTGCATTGCATAAATTTTGGTGTAACAATTTTTTGTTTTTGTCTCTTTTTTTCTAATTTCCCTTGTGATTTTTTTCTTTGATTGATTATTTAAGTGTGTTGTTTAATTTCACATTTCTGAATTTTTCAAGTTTTCTTGTGTTACTGACTTTTAATTTCATTTCATTGTAGTCAGAGAAGATGTTTTGTATGTTTTCTGTCTATTTGAATTTATTGAGCTTATTTATTTTCTATAGCCTAACCTATGGTCACCTTGTAGAATGTTCCTTGTGCACTTGGGTAGAATGTGTATTCTTCTGTTGTTTGGTGGAGTATTCTCTATCTGTCAGGTCTAGTTGGTTTATAGTGTTGTTCAAGTCCTGTATTTCCTTACTGATCTTCTGTTTAAATGTTTTATTTATTATTGAAAATGTTGTACTGACGTTTCCAATTATTATTGAAGAACTGACTATTTTCCTTTCGGGCCTTTTAATATATTATGTGCATCTGTTGTTTGTTGTGTAGGTGTAAATAATGTGTGTAACTTTTGATGAATTGATCTTTTGGTCCATATGTAATGATGTTTTGCATGTCTTGTAAAATTTTTTGACTTATTCTTTTTGTCTAATGTTAGTATAGCCAGCCCTGTTCTCTTTTGGTTACTGTTTGAATGTAATATCTTTTTCCATTTTTGTACTTTCAACCTAATTATGTTTTTGAATTGAAGTGTATCCCTTATAGACAGCATATAGTTGGAGTTGGATCATATATTTTTAATCCATTATGCCAGTTTCTGCTTTTTAATTTGTAAGCTTAACCCATTTTACATTAAAGTGATTCACAAATAGGAAAGGACTTGTTTTGACATTTGGTTATTTGTGCTTTATCTACTGTAGTATTTTTTATTAATTTCTGCAGTCCTGCCTTCTTTTGAGTGATTTTTTTCTATGGTGCCTTTTTGATTCTCTATTCTTTTCCTTTTCTATATTTATATATTTCTCTGAAAACAAGTTCTATTTAAAAGTTTAAATATATTACATAACATTAAACTGAAGATGGGGAAAAAAACCCAAAACCAGTGTTACTCAACATGGCATTGGACAGTGTTGTTATGCAAGCTCTGCAGCTAGCTATATGACCAATACATCAATTTCAAATTTGTTCCCTTGTCAAAACTTAAATAGAAGGTTGGCCTCACATTCTGGTGGCTCTTGATTTGGAAAACTCTTTGCTAGTATATTCTGTCATGTCAAAAAGAACAAAGACCTTGGTGGCAAGCCAGATGTCCTATCACCTCACTAGCGGGAAGGTGACCTCTCTAAGCTCTGCCCCCCTACCTGGTCAGCTTGGAGATACCAGATCTTTCTTTTGCTACCAAAAGACTCCCTTCTTGAGGAACCACTGCTTTTCTCAGCTCCACCAAAGTCTGGTCAGGTGGTGACATTCTCTTATGGCAGGGAACTCTGTATAGGAAGGGCCAAGGAGCTTCTGGCCAAACATAGCTGGGCATGGCTGAGACATCACGTTATTGCTTTGTTTCAGGCTGAACACTGCCAGGTGTCTGCTTCTTGACCTCTGTTTAAATGAGAAACTGTTTAAATAGACAGCATGGCTCTTTTCAGTTTATTGCATGAAGGAGTTACACTAGTTTAAGTTAAAAGTGGAATTTGAATGGTTACGTTATACAGACTGTGAGGTTTTTAAACTTGTGACAAGGGACAGAAGGGAAATTTTCTACTCATTGCAAGGAAATCCTCACTTAAATGTGAGCCACAAGCACTTAAAACCCATGAACCTTCAAGTAGTCGTCCTTAGCCAGTCCATTCTTTACAAGGAACTGGCATATGTTCTTGTTCTTGGTCACCCTGTAGCTGAATCACTTCTCCATATTCTGGATGCTCAATTACAGTACCATTGCAGGGCAAAATTCTTCTCAAACGCCTTCACTAGTTTCTTTTTATTGCAATCATCAGCGATCCCCTGGATAGTTGTAAGGGTATTTCTGCCATTCCTCTGTTGAATTCTTGTATGGATATAATTCTCAGTCCCAGCAAGAAGCAGGTCATCACCTTTACTTGCATCAGCAAAGGAGTCGAAAGAGTGGAAGTTATCAATAGCGGACATACGATCCGATTCCTTTCCAGTGGAGAGGACCTGTGGAAGGTGGTGGCGGGAGACGGTGGACAGAAGGGACGGAGTATCGGAAGGTGAGGGAGTTCGAGGGGGAGGCTGCTAAGTCTTCGGTGGTGGCTCAGGGACTGGGCCCCTTTTCTGTATGTTTTTAAACTATTTTCTTGTGGTTAACATGGGGATAAGAGTTATTTTAAATTTATTGCAGTCTAGTTTGAATTGATACCAACTTTTCTTCAATAGCATACAAAAACTCTTCTATACACCTCTGTCCCACCATTTCTCTTTTAGTTTCCTTGGCTGCTTAAGGAAAGACCTTGCAATGAGTTGACTTAAATAATGGGTATTTATTAGCTCATGATTTTGAGATAATGGATAGTCTAAATAAAGGCCACATCAAGGCATTGCTTTCTTCCCTAAGACTGACGTTCTGGGGCTGGCTGTTGGCGATCCTTGGTCTTGGGTGCCTCTGTCACATAGCAATGTGCATGGCGGCCTCTCCTGGCCTTTCCCTTCTCTTCTGGGTTCCATAGCTTCCCATGACTTTATCTGTGTCTAAATTTCATTCTGCTTATAATGGACTCCAGTAATAGGATTAAAACCCATCCTGACTTTATTGGGCCACACCTTACCTGAAGTAATATCATCTAAAGGCCCTACTTAAAATGGATTCATACCTACAAGAATGGATTAAGTTTAAGAACATGTTTTCCTCTGGTACATAATGCAAACTATCACAATCCCTGTATGTTGTTATTGTCACAGATTATATCATTATACCTTATATTCCCATCCATATAAATTTATAACTTTTGGTTTATTAATTTACTTTAAAAATCATCTAGGATACAAAAGTAGTAGTTAAAAACTAGAGTACAGTCATACTGGTTTTTATATTTACCTATGTAGTTACCTTTAACAGAATCCTTTAGTTCTTCTTAAGGCTTTGAGTTATTGCTTATTATCCTTTTATTTCAGCGCAAATTCACCTTTTAGCATTTCTTGTAGGGCAGTTCCTTTGCTGAACTCCCTCACCCTTATGGGAATGTTATTTCTTCATTTATATGAAGGATAGTATTGCTGGATACAGAGTTCTTGGCTGTCAATTTTCTTTTAGCACTTTAAATATGTTGTGTCACTGCCTTCTGCCTCCAGGATTTCTGTTAATTTTATGGAGGATTCCTGGCACCTCTTTCTTGCTGTCAAGATTCTCTTTGTCTTTTGCTTTTTGATGGTTTGGTTATACTATGTCTTGATGTAGATCTGTTTTATTTTATCATGCTTGGAGTATATTGAGCTTCTTGGATGTGCAGATTACAGTCTTTCTTCAAATTTTGGATGTTTTCAGGTATTTTTCTTCAAATATTTTCTTTCTGCCCCTTTCTCTCTCTCTTCTCTTCTTGGTATTCCCTTAATGCATATGTCATTATGCTGGTTGATATCACTTGGTCTTTGGGTTATTTTCGTTTTTCCTTACTGTTTTCCTTTCTGCTCCTCAGTTTGGATAATTTTAATTATGTTATCTTAAAGTTCATGATTCTTTCTTCTGTCTGCTAAAAGCTGTTGTTGAACCCCTCTATAAATTTTTCATTTCAATTCACATATTTATTTTTTTCTACTTTTATTAAGAAATATACATGTATAGTCCAGTCATATTATACAATTAGTAGCTCACAACATCATCACATAGCTGTGTATTCTTCACTGTGGTAATGCCTAGAATACCTACATCACTCCAGAAAAAGAAACAAAAGAACTCATACATCCCATTCCCCCTCTCCTTCCCCTCATTGACCCATAGCATTTCAATCTACCCAATTTTCACCCCCTATTATTTATTTATTCCTTATCCTCCCCCCGATCTGTCCATACTCTCTATAAAAGGAGCATCAGACACAAGGTTTTCACAATCACACAATCACATTGTAAAAGCTATATCGTTATACAGTTGTCTTCAAGAGTCAAGGCGATTGTTCAAGGAGAACACAGCTCAGCAGTTTTAGGTACTTCCCTCCAACCATTTCAATATGCCATAAAGTAAAAAGGGTTATCTGTATAATGCATAAGAATAACCTGGATAGCCTCTCGACTCTGAAATCTCTGAGACTTTATTTTGTCTCATTTCTTTCTTCCCCCTTTTGGTCAAGAAGGCTTTCTCATTTCGTCAATTCATATATTTTTTAATTCCAGAATTTCTATTTGGTTCCTCTTTGTAATTTCCTCCACTTTATTGATAGTTTGTATTTGTTCATCCATCCTTTTTCTGGTTTCTTTTTATTCCTTGTCTTTGGTTTCCTTTAGTTCTTGCAGCATATTTGAGACAGTTGATTTAAAGGCTTTGTGTAGTAAGTCCAATGTCTGTGTTCCTCAGGGATGGTTTCAGTCAAATTTTTTTCCTTGGAATGGGCCATACTTTCCTCTTTTTTTGCGTATGCCTTTTAATGTTTTTATTGAAAATGCGATACTTTGAATATCATGTGGTAAGTGGAAATCACATTCTCTTCCTTTTCTAGGGATTGCTGTTGTTGATTGTTCAGACTGCAGTCTTCTGTTTGTGCAGTGACTTGCAAAATGATTTTGTGAAGGCTATATTTCTTGTGATGTGGGTTACCGAAGTTTCTCTTCTATTTATTCAGTAGAGAGCTGATGACCTTACCAGAAGTTTCCTTAGAGCCAAAATGGGGGGAAAACAAACACAAAAACAAATTATACTGCTCTTTCAGATTTTACAGCTTGGCTCTGAGCTGGGACATTCCTTTGATGCTAAGTTAGGCCACTTAAAACTCTGCCTTATGTTTCATTTCATGCTTGCATTGAGGCTGCAGATTTGTCAGAGGTGCACAGCTAAAGTCTTCTCAGGTTTCTTCTGAACATACATCAGTCCATGGACATGTGCATTGTACTCCATTTTTTCTGGTATCTTTGATGTCCTTATGAGCTCTTATTCATCCAATAGGTTTCCCGCTCAGCCCCCTCTTTACTGGAGTTTTGGGCTTTTCTGCTGCTTGTCCCTGTCTACTGTCCCTCGTCTCAGGAGGACACATTTAACTTATGTCTAAATATTTCAACAAGTGCTGCCAATGCCCACAACGCCATTCTAGGTTGAGAATGGGAAGTCAAACAAAGGTCAGCTGCTATACCCATTCCAGGTCAAAACACAAGATGATAGTACTTTTTAAGAGCAAGGGGTGTGTTAGCCCTCTGGCACCAGCTGCTGTCCTTATGCCACAACTCTTAGGGAGTGGAGGATGGTAGACAGGTAATTGAAAAACCCTACATTACTTTCTTTAGTCACCCTTTTCTTCGTTAAGTGCTTCATTGTGCTTAAAAATATCTAATTTTTATTAGATTCCAGAGTTTTGGAAAAATTGAATCAGTCTGTTTTTTGTCAGTTTATTTCAGTGTGTAGGAACCAATGCTTTGAGCAGTGTACTCTTACCATTTCCATGATATTTCTCCTCAGAGTTAAGTTTTCTTTTTTTTTTTTGGTGTGGGGTGGGGTGGAGTGCAGGGTCTGGGAAATGAACCTGGATCTTCTACGTGGCAGGTGAGAATTCTACTTCTGAGCTGTCCTTGCTCCATCCAAGAGTTAAGTTTAAATGTTAACTTTGCATGAAACGTACTTTAAAAATTGTTTTTAGTATGATATATATTTTTTGTACCAAATAAACATTTTTTGCTTTAGTCTCACACATAAGTCAAAGTTTTAAAATATTAATTACCATCTATTTTCAACACCCTGCGTTATTGATATTCCTTTGTTCTTACTGGTATGATATTTTTGATTGGTAATTTTAATAGATCATTTTGTAGATGCCCTTATTTGTGCTTTAATTTTCTTCTTTGCTTTTAAAAGTTGCTGAGTTATTAAGTTTTATAAACTGACTTGGAAAAAAACAACTTATGAACATTATTGTTAGTGAAGTTTTTAAATTAACTAACTCTTCAAAGAATTTGACTAGTAGTTTGAAAAGATGTATATTTGTGCAATTTAGAAACATTTCTATTCACTAAAATCTGTTTAATATAATTACATGTATTTGACTTTGGAGAGGATGTACATTTTGTATAGTATTAGCTTTATACAAATCAGAAAATCATATCAGAGGTACTTAGAACACGCAGAGTGTTTGTTCTTAGATAATATAAGCTTGAGCTGCTTAGTATTTTGTTGCCTGATTTTTGTAGTTCAGTGCCTTAAAAACAGTGCAGACTGAAGATTGCTACTCATGCTTAAAATGCTAAAGAATTAAGTAGAATTTAAAAAGACAATGTGTGAAAAAAGCAATGAGACTGTCTTTTTATTTAAGATTATTTCATGTTAGTAGGAAAGCACTGTTTCAAAAGTAGAACCCTTTTTGAACTTCAGTTTGTTTTAGTAGTCATAGTAAAATGTCCTAGGAAGCATTAACTGAGTGTTGGCTTTTACATTATCGGTAATTTGAATCTGTATACCTGATTTATTTAGAAAGCTATATTTTTATTGAGAAATCTTCACACACATACAGTCCATAAATGGATACAATCAGTGACAGCATCATCACATAGTTGTGTATTCATTACCGTGATCATTTTTAGAATATTTGCATCACTCCAGAAAAAAAAATGAAAATGGAAAAGAAAAAACTCATACATCCTCTACCCTTTACCCCTCCCCAGTGACCCCTAGTGTTTCAGGTTACTCAGTTTTTTACCCTTCACTTCCACCCCCTCATTTATTTATTCTTTATTCTTATTTTTTTACTCATCTTTCCATACCCTGTATAAAGGAGTATCAGACACAAAGTTTTTACCATTACATGGTCACGTTGAAAAGCTATATAATTATACATTCATCTTCAAGAATCAAGGCTACACAAGCTCAACAGTTTTCATGTACTTCCCTCCAGCCATTCCAGTACATAAATTAAAAAGGGATGGCCATATAATATATGGGAATAACCTCCGGGATAACTTCTCAACTCTGTTTGAAATCTCTCAGACACTGAAACTTTATTTTGTCTCATTTCTCTCTTCCCCTTTTTGGTCAAGAAAGCTTACTTAATCCCATGATACTGGGTCCTGGCTCATCCCGGGAGTCCTGTCCCATATTGCCAGGGAGATTTACACTCCTTGGAGTCATATGCCATGTAAGGGGGAGGGCAGTGAGTTCATCTGCCAAGTTGGCTTAAAGAGAGAGAGAGGCAACATCTGAGCAACAAAAAAGTTCTCTGAGGGTGATTCTTAGGCAGAATTATCAGTAGGCTTAGCTTCTCCTTTGCAGGAATGTTTCATAGGCGCAAACCCCAAGATCAAGAGCTCAGCCTATTGAATTTGTTGTCTCCTCTGCTTGCGTACAGTATATCAGGAATTCCCCAAGTAGGAAATTGAATATTGCCTCCTTTTTCCCCAGTCCCCAAGGGACATCATCCATGGATTTTTGATGGGATAAAATCAATTTCATGTAGCCTTATCAATATAGTGTGTAATATTTGGTTGACTTGGCTTTGTGTTTATAAGCTAGGACTCATGAGGAATTTTTAATTGCACTTTCCTTCATTTAAATAAATGGGAAGAGGAATCTTAATTTTTGAGAACAGAAGTAAGAAATTTTTTCATGATTTGGTATCTACAGATGAATATTTTGGAAGTTTTTTTCTGGGGAAAGATATCTTTTTTTTTCTTTTTTATTGTGAAGAAATATACCAAAAGGCAGTAAATTTCAAAGCGTACTGCAACAAATTGGTTGTAGAACAGATTTCACAAATTGGTATGGTTACAATTCCACAATTTTTGGTTTTTCCTTCTAGCTGCACCAAGGCACTGGAAACTACAAGAAATGTCAGTGTAATGATTCAGCAGTCATACTCATGTGTTAAATCCTATCTTCCCTGTTATTACTGCACCTTCTCCTTTGATCTTTCTCCAAGAAATCCATTTATAATTTGCTTTTTTAATGATTTGCTTTTAACTCTATAGAGGTGATTGGCTCAGCAGTATACTGTGTACTATTTTTTTTCCTTTTAAAAATATTTTTATTGTACACCACAAGCAAACATACAAACATTCTTGATATACAAACATTATATACATGGTGTACAATCAGTGGCTCACAATATTGTCACATTAGTTGTATATTCATCACCATGATCATTTTTTTAAACATTTGCATCTCTCCAGCAAAAGAAAGAAAAAAGAAAAAAGGAAAACTCATACATGCCATACCCCGTATTCCTCCCTCTCATTGACCATTAGTAGTACAGTCTACTCAATTTATTTAATCTTTGTTCCCCCTATTATCTGTTTATTTCTTATCCATATTTTTACTCATCTGTCCATACCGTAGATAAAAGGAGCATCAGACACAAGGTTTTCACAATCACACAGTCACATTGCAAAAGCCATATCATTTTACAATCATCTTCAAGAGACAAGGCTATAGAACACAGCTCTGCAGTTTCAGTACTTTCCTCTAGTCACTCTAATACACCATAAACTCAAAAGGGGGGACGGTATCTATATAATATGTAAGAATAACCTCCAGAATAACCTCTTGACTCTGTTTGAAATCTCTCAGTCACTGATACTTTATTTTGTCTCATTTCTCTCTTCCCCCTTTTGGTTAAGAAGGTTGTCTCAATCCCTTGTTGCTGAGTCCCTGCTCATCCCAGGATTTCTGTCCCATATTGCCAGGGAGGTTTACAGCCCTAGGAGTCATGTCCCACCTAGAGAGGGGAGGGCAGTGAGTTCGCTTGCCATGTCAGCTTAGAGAGAGAGGCCACATCTGAGCAACAAAACAGGTTCTCAGGGGGTGACTCTTAGGCCTAATTTTAAGTAGGCTTAGCCTATCCTTTGCAGGAATAAATTTCATAGGGACAAACCCCAAGATCAAGGGCTCAGCCTATTGATTTGGTTGTCCTCTTTATATACTATTTTTTAAAAACTTAACTTGTAGTTCCCAATTGTTTTTTATTAACCTTTTTTAAATAATCACCTTTTGCCTTTTAAGAAACCTTTGTGACTTCTGCATATGCT
Source organism: Myrmecophaga tridactyla (assembly GCA_004026745.1). Lineage (NCBI taxonomy): Eukaryota > Metazoa > Chordata > Mammalia > Pilosa > Myrmecophagidae > Myrmecophaga > Myrmecophaga tridactyla. The sequence goes on along the minus strand of PVIY010011286.1, from coordinate 18,427 downwards.
TTCTTTCTGTGCAGTTTTTTTTTTTTTAGTATGCTGTGTGGCAGGGGTCACATTTCATTCTTTTTCCATGTGAGTGTCCTGTTATTGCAGCACCAGTTGAATTTTTGTTTGTTTGGTTTTTGTTTTTTTGTTTTGTTTGTTTGTTTTTTGGGAAATGCATGGGCCAGAAATTGAACCTGGGTCTCCTGCATAGCATGCGAGAATTCTACCACTGAACAAACCTTGCACCCCCTCTGCCTAGTGTTTTTCTTTTCTTTTTTTTTTTTTTTTTTTGCATGGGCAGGCACCGCGATTTGAACCCAAGTCTCCAGCATGGCAGGTGGGAATTCTGCCACTGAGCCACCGTTGCACCGCCTGCCTAGTGTTTTTATAGGAACAATAATCCTGTAAATTTTTGTCTTTTTATTTTGCCAGGTGTTAAATATTCAGATTATGGATTATATATGAACATTGCTTCTTAATTATATTGTTTTTTGAGCTGTTGTGACATGCATACCTCTATCAGAGTGCCTGAAAAAAAATGAAGAGAAAGTAAAACTTAGATACTTATGCATTCGCTGCTCTCCTGAAGTTTTAGTGTTAAAACTTGGCTAGGAATTATTGGGCTGATTTTTTTATTTAATTTTATACTGTCTTTCTCTCATGAATGCAATAGATAATTGACTCATAATGTTCTTCTTACATGATTTGTGACTTTATTAAACTGTTATCAACTTGCCTTATTTATTAAATATCACCCTTCTTAGAATTGACCTTCCCCCTCCTCCCTCAAAACACTGCTTCCTACTGAAAACTCTTGTAATCACAGCTAAGAAACAATAACATGTAATTTTTTAAAAAATATTCTAATTCCAAGTGAAGCAGCAAGGATATATGAAGAAGCACAAGCAGTTTTGAGATGTTCTTAGGGTTTTTTGTTTGTTTGTTTTGGGCTTGATTTATTGAATATAATTCGGTTTTAATGAATAGATACAGGTTATGGCTGTCTTGTACTCTACATCGGTTGAGTTTCAGCCATTGAAAGAAGATGACTTTTTGTTCTGTGTTCTGTGATGTTAACCACCAGGCACTTAAGAAGTGTGGGTTAAAAAAAAAATTGCCGAGAGGCAACTACCTGCTTCCTGCTCAACACACCAACACTCAGAAATCTTAAGAAAGTTATAGCCTCATGACAGTCCTGGTTCCAAACTTGGCATTTCTGGTAGAGCTTGTCAAAGACTTCACTCTTGGCCACAGTGAAGTGTATTTTTCAGTCCTTAGAAATTACCTGTCTCAGTATTGGTGCTTTGATGAAAGCATGGTAGAAATGATCATCTGTGGAAAAGTTGAACATTTTGCTCTCTTTCATGATTGAGAAAAGGAGTTCTTATGGAGGACTGAATCAAGTTGTTCTGATTCTAACATTTTATCAAGTTGACAAATCTCCATAGTGCCCCTAAGGTCTCTTTGCAGCTCCTTATAAAACACTACTAGGATGGACTTCTTGTCTCTTCTCTCCATCCATCCTAGAGTATGACACTTCACCTTGAATAAACCTGTTTAAGTATTCACCAAAATATTTATCTTAACAACTTATTTTATTTTACTAAATAGTACGAAGATAAAACAATATCTCTTGGAAGTCAAGGTCACTTATATTGTGAGGTTGTGAAATAGGACTTGAGGAGGAGATGTATGGGGAGATGTAAAGTTATGAGGCTTGATTCATCCTTGTCATTTAGGACTTTCACCCCCGAGTGACTTTCCATCCAGGGCGTCCTGGTGAAACTGGGGGCAGACGGGATGCAACTGGGGTACCTTTGGAGTTGATCAAACTGAGAATCTCAGTCATCCAGTATGTTCCTGATCCAGGGTTGGTCAGTATGATGACCTCATCATCTCACAAAAAACTCATTCTGGGCAGAGCACAAAATATTCACAATGTTAATTGTTTAAATTAAACTATTTCCTTTTGGCTATAATTTGGACAAATTTTAGTTGGGTTTTTGAGGAATGGTAGGTATATTTCTGGAAAATCTGATGTGCCAGGATTTTTCTCAGGGATTTGCATTCTGTTGGGGAAAAGGTATAAATAAAGGAGATGGTGATAAATGCTATGGAGACAATAAAGCAGGGAAAGGGAAAGGAGTAGAAAGTAGTGATTTAAAATTGTACAGTCAAGGAAGGTCTCCCTCAGAAGGTAATGCTTGAACATAGACCTGAAGAGAAGGTGAGGGAATGAAAACATGCCTTTTGGAATATGGAGTTTGACATGGGATGAAGTACCATGGCAGTAGATGCTGAAGGAAATTGGGTCACTAGGCATCTAAGGGGGAAAGTACTAACATAGATAGCATTAAAAAAGTTAAGATAAAAAAATTCCTCAGTCAAGTTGACCTATGTAAAAAGTTCGGTAAGAGCTTGCTTCTTCACTTAAAAAAGGAGAAAGATTTGCTATTACCCATGTATCCCCAGTGTGCACACTTAGCATTCAAGATAACACTATTAGCACCATGCTTCAATATGTATTCATTATTACATAGTGAGGGTCTAGAAGAAACACAGCTTATACTATGCATTGGGTTAGTTGGAGAGGAATTCAAAATGATGAACAAAGAGAACTTCGAGTTTCACTCTTGGATTGCAAACTAGATTTCTTAATTCCAGGTCTTAACCACTTTCCTGGTAATTTTTCTACCTTCTTACTGGGTGATCACACCTTTCCTTTTGAACAGCAACAAAAAAAGAATCTATACTTTCTTTTTTTGATGAAAGAGTTCAGATTTAATTAAAATGCTTGATTTTTTTTAAACTTATTTTATTGTGAAATATAACATATAAAAAAAGCAATGATTTCAAAGTACATTTTAACAAGTAGTTATAGAACAGGTTTGAAAGTTTGGTATGGATTACTCTTCCACAATTTTAGGTTTTTCCTTCTAGCTGCCCCAAGATAAGACATTGGAGACTAAAAATAATTATCAATATAATGATTCATCAGTCATAGTCACTGTTATGAATTCTAACTTCTCTGTTATAACTCCTCCTTTAATCCCCTTCTCGTTCTTTAGGGATATTTTTCATGTTGAAAAGGAGTGTTGACAATGTAGGATAGGGGGATAGAATTAGTTGATGTCTTGGAGAGGCTGGCCTCTCTGGGTTTCAGGGCTTATCTGATCTAGGAACCATCGGTAGGTTTTAGGTTTCTGGAAAGTAATCTTAGTGTGTGAACCTTTTGTAGAATCTCAGAGCACTAGGTGATCTTTAGGGTTAACAGGAGTGATGTTGGCTGGGGTTTAGTAAACCATGGTAATTAGTGATATCCAGCTGAAGCTTGAATAAGAATAGCCTCTCCACCCTATTTAAACTCTTTGAGCCACTGATACCTTATTTTGTTATATTTCTTTCCCCCCATTTGGTCAGGAAGGCATTGTTGATTCCACAGTGCAAGGGCCAGGGCCAGGCTCATCCCTGGGAGTCATGTCTCACATTGTCAGGGAAACTTCCACCCCTGAATGTCATGTCTCATGTAGTGGGAGCGTAATGATTTTCTTTGCAGAGTTGGACTGAGAGAAAGGTCACATCTGAGCAAAATAAAGGTTTTCTGGGAGTAACTTTTAGGTATTTAAAGATAGTCTTAGTGTCTCTGCTATAGAAATAAGTTTCAAAAGAGCAAGCCTCAAGATCAAGGCCAATTAATGGAAGTCCCTAATGTTTGAGAGAGTTTCAGGGGTTTCCCATGTGGAAAAGTTTAATAGTTCCATTAAATGCTTGATCTTTTTCACAATGTGACTGTGTGATTGTGAAAACCTTGTGTCTGATGCTTCTTTATCTACCTTATGGAGAGATGAGTAAAACATATGGATTAAGAATAAATAAATAATAAGGGGAACAAATGTTAAAATAAATGTAGTAGATTGAAAAAAAGAGCAAATGGTTTGTTTCTTAAACTTGATGTATATGTGCATAATATTCTCTGGTTTCAAAAGAAGAAAAACATATTTCTTATCTTTTTAGTGCTTACTCTTAAGGCATTTAATAGAGAAGGATGGGAGGTATTTTGGCTTGCTGAAGCTGCCAAAATGCAATATACCAGAGCTGGGTTGGCTTTTTTTTTTATTTATTTATTTTTAATATAGAGATTATTTTATTACCTGTATTTTTTTTTTGTGAAAAATAACATATACTCAGAAAAGCAATAAATTTCAAAGCGCATTGCAACAATTAGTTGTAGAATAGATTTCAGAATTTGGTATGGAATACAGTTCCACAATTTTAGGTTTTTACTTCTACCTGCTCTAAGATACTGGAGACTAAAAGAAATATCAGTATAATGATTCAGCAGTCATACTCATTTGTTAAACCCTACCTTCTCTGTATAACTTCACCATCATCTTTGATCTTTCTCCCCCTCTTTAGGGGTATTTGGGCTATGCCCATTTTAACAGTTTCATGGTAGAGGGGGCTATCGATAATATGGGATGGGGGATGGAGCTAGTTGATGTTCTGGAGAGGCTACCTAGCATATACTCTTGTTTATTATTTTTAAATCACTTTCCCGTCAGCGTAAAATCTCTGAAGGCAAGAGCTTTATTTTTAGTCACTGCTGATTTTCACTGTATTATAGAAAATGGTCTGGCAGATTATAAGCATTAGTGATACTTGTTGAATAAAATAAATGAATAAATAGCATCAGTGAAGCAGTGAAATCTTTTTTCTCTCTAAGAGATTGGAAGGAAGAAGAATCCATGAATCATATTTTTTAAAATTAATTTTTAATTTTTTTAATACCAAAAAATACCAAACAAACACAGACATTCTTAACTCTTGATAGTTCGTTCTACATCTATAATCAGTAATTCACAATAGCATCACATAGTTGCATATTCATCATCATGATCATTTCCCGGAACACTGGCATCCATCCAGAAAAAGAAACAAAAGGAAAACAGATAAAAATTCACACATACCACACCCTTCACCACCACCCCCCCTCACCAACCACCAGCGTCTCAGTCTAAATTTATTTTAACATCTGTTCCCTCCATCATCCACTTCCATTCCATATGTTCTACTCGTCTGTTGATAAGGTAGATAAAAGGGGCATCAGACACAAGGTTTTCACAATCACACAGTCACATTGTGAAAGCCATGTCATTACACAATCATCTTCAAGAAACATGGCCATTGAACACAGCTCCACACCTTCAGGCAGTTCCCTCCAGCCTCTCCACCACATCCCAACTAACAAGGTGATACCTATTTAATGCGTAAGAATAACCTCCAGGATAACCTCTTGACTCTGTTTGGATTCTCTCAGCCATTGACACTTTATTCTGTCTCACTTCATTCTTCCCCTTTTTGGTTGAGAAGGTGTCATGAATCACATTTTAAGAACTATTTTCTATGAGACAACTTCAAGTTATTTGTGCTTATGAGGAAATGATTGTTTAAAAATATACGATTCATTTAACCCCCTCCCTCCCAAAATAAAAAAGAAAGAAAAAATATTTCAAGTTATAATACTTTGAATTTAGTGTTTCCTTGTTGAGGTGTTTCACAGTAATATGTTGAAGGTATTGAGAAGCACTACAGTTCAGGAAGCTTTTCAACTCTTACTTATCTCAGTATTTCCAAAATGTTTTGATCATAGTTCTCCCCCCATCACCATGTATGAATATATGTGTGTTTATCTATCTTTTACATTATACACAATGAGTTCTAAATGACTATTAATATCCTTGGAAACTATTGTTCTGTGAGCCCTTTTTTGAGAAACCAAAAGCCCAGGTCACATCTGCAGTGTTTTTCACTTATAAAATGACAATTCTTTTCAGGTTTGGGTAGGTGGATTCCTAACTGATCAGCAGTGAAACCCTCAGAATTGAACCCTGTTGCAGAGTTGGAAGTTACTATGATATTCATGATTTCCATGAAAGCATCCACATACATTTTTTTGAGTCTCGTTAGTTTTCATTTTGAATAAATGCAAAGATGTTTAGCAAGAATTTCATGAAAATTGTCAACTGATGACATTTTTCTCAGTACTTTTTTTTTTGACCCTTTATTCGTACAGTTCTGTTTTTAATCTCCCACACACATTTCCAAAACTTTAGGATATGGTAAAATTAGGACATTAAATTCTATCATATTTTTTTCCTAGATAAAGACAGTCTCAGCTAGTGTCTCCTTTTCCCTAATTGTATTTTAAATTTAGCTAATCTGTTTTCATAGTACAGCATCCCGCTTTGCATATGTCAGATTTTGTTGACTTAGCTTCATTTTTATAATGATTTTCTGTTTTAGAGTAATGGTGTTCTAGTTTGCTGGCTGTCAGAATGCAACACACCAGAGATGGATTGGCTTTTTATAAAAGGGGATTTATTTCATTAGTTCTTCAGAGGAAAGGCAGCTAACTTTCAACTGAGGTTCTTTCTTAACGTGGGAAGGCACAGGGAGATTTGGCCTTCTCTCCAGGCCGCTGGGTTCCAACAATTTACCTCGGGGTGATTTCTTTCTGTATCTCCAAACACCGAGCAGCAAGTGCTGAGCTGTTTGGGCTGTGCTACATTGAGGTCTTTCATTTAAGCACCAGCCAATTAAGTCAAACATCATTCATTGCAGCAGGCATGCTTCCTAGCTGACTACACATGTAATCGGCAGCAGATGAGGTTCATGTACCATTGGCTCATGTCCACAGCAACATAACTAGGTGCCTTCACCTGGCCAAGTTGACAACTGAATCTAACTACCATAAATGGTATATGATATAAAATGTGGGTAGTCAGTAGAATGGAAGAGATATTTGAGAAAGCAGTGACAGTTATGACCTCTTGAGATGTTAAAAATAGCAGAGAGAAATTTCAAACTTGAACTTACGGAATGCTTTATGTTCTCCAAGGCTGTGGATCTTTCCATTGATGAGTCCAGCCTGACAGGAGAGACTACTCCTTGTTCTAAGGTGACAGCTCCTCAGCCAGCTGCAACTAATGGAGATCTTGCGTCAAGAAGTAACATTGCCTTCATGGGAACACTGGTCAGATGTGGCAAAGCAAAGGTAATTATTTTCCTTGTTTCGAATAAAAAGTTTCTTGATTTTCAGCCGTTTTCTCATGTTTTTGCTTATTTTATGTGGTCTTTCAAAATATGTGACAAAGAAACGAAGGAGTTAAAATACCTAACCTATGACAGCCATTTGTGAGATTGGGAAGAGGGTGTATTCCTGAAGTATGATCTGTCCATAGTTATGCCATTTACCAGATATTGAACCCCTTAAAAACATAGTCCCCAGTACCTGTTCCTTTTTTAAGATAGAAACAGGGGTTCATGGATATATCCATTATTGGGTAATATAATTTTCATTAGTGTCCTATGAATATTCTATCTACATATTGTTTACCTACTGATTGATGTCAAACATTGTATTTCCTTGATTGTAATAATCTAATAGAAGACGTACAGTTAAACAGCATTTGAGATGGGGAAAGTAAGTACATTAAATGTCCATATTGAATATATAAGATTCAGATTTCAGAAGTGTTAAAACGGAGTAGAAATAGGCCTCGGGAAGAAAAATAGGCCTCAGACTTGTGGCAATATTAAGTTTAATGACATGTTTGCTTATAAGGTTTCCATCAAAAGGGGTATGAACTAATGATCTATGGTAACATCAAAAAATAAATTTGCTAGGGGAACCATAGATGTGTATGTGGGACATCTCCATTTTGGACAAATCTTTGAAGAAAGGTAATGAGGGGTTTTTTGTTTTGTTTTGTTTTTATGGTTGAGAGAGGTAATTTCATGTGAATGTTAATATATTTTCCATTCTTTCACCTAGGGTATTGTCATTGGAACAGGAGAAAATTCTGAATTTGGGGAGGTTTTCAAAATGATGCAAGCGGAAGAAGTGAGTACTTAATTTTGTTAATGATTTTTAATTTGAAATCTGAAATTCTCTATTGTAAGTAGAGGAAAAGAGAATATTGTTGGTGGGTTACCTCATGTACTTTGTAAACAACCTGTTATTCAGAGTATCATTCATCTCTGCTTAGGCACACAAGAAAAAACAATTACCGAATAAATACCCTAAATGATATTCATGTATAAGGATATTGTTGAAAGACTAGTTCTCTTTGATTTAAAATACTTTCTTATACATAGAAAAAAGAAGTTGCATTCAGCAAATGTCATATTACCCCCAAATCATCAGCATTCCTCACGTAATCTGTTAGGACTTATATATATGGGGTTCAGTACGAAAAATCATTCAAAATAGCTTGGCAGTGAAGGGAAGCAAAAAGAAGAATGGAGGGGGATTGTGTAGCAAATTAGAGAGACAACAGGGTTAAAAGATTTGAGTTACTAGCATGTTGTCGATACAAAAAAGGGAATGATTGGAAAACACGTAATAGGTCACCTGATGGTGTGATGTCCTCGAGAAACTGGTAGGAGGGAAAACGAATTTTTCTTCTAAGAGAAACAGAGAGATTAGGCCTTTTCAAATAAACAGGCTCTTGAAAATAGAAAGTTTTTGCCTTCCTTGCTTGTGACAGTGGACACTAACCTTAGTTTCCTCAGTGGAGTGATACTGTTTACCTTATTGGAGAATTGTGTGGTTAATTAAAAAGCCTTGATATGTCAACCATTTTTGTGGAGTCCCTGGAATCTGGTACAGCTTGGTAAATTCTGTTTATTATAGTAATTGTAGCCGATATTTATTTACCTGGCATTTTAAATGTTTTTACCTGTATCTTTTTTTTTTTTTTTAAATGCATGGGCAGGCACCAGGAATCGAACTTGGGTCTCGGGCATGGCAGGCAAGAACTCTGCCACTGAGCCACCGTGGCCTGCCCCCTGTATTATTTTTAAGCATTTGGATTTTTTTTTTTTTGAGTTTTTTCTTTGGCATGGGCAGGCACCAGGAGTTCATCCTGTTTTGGTAGACTTTTGCATTTAATTATCTTAAAATGATGTTTGTGCATTAATTTCAGTGACACTTCTTTTCCAATTTTTCAAGGCACCAAAAACACCTTTGCAGAAGAGCATGGACCTCTTAGGAAAACAACTTTCTTTTTACTCCTTTGGTATAATAGGTAAGAGATAAGTGGGTTTGTATATCTCATAGTTTTATTTAGGTAGGTGTGGGAAGGAGTGTTATTCTCATTCTTTTTTTTTTTTCCATTATAAAACTAACCCCTGCTATTGTGCTTTATACAAAGGAAAAATAAAACTGCTTATAATTTCTATTAAACAGAGAGAGCATTTCTGTCAGTATTTTAGTGTTTGTAGAGTTTTTAAAAGAAATGTGACAGTATTGTTTTATGGACTGATTTTCTTTTATTTCACACATTCTATCATAAACAACTTGTCATTAGAAAAATGCTCCCCTCAAACAAATATATAGGTAGTATTCATTGTGTAAATATATGTAATCAGATCTCTTTGTTTTTTACTCATTTAAATAGTAAATAATACTCATGTAAATAACTCTCTAGAGCAGGTATCTTTTTGTAAACACCTTTCATTTCCTTAGGATAAATTCTTAGTAGTGAAATTATTGGGTCGAAGGGTGTGCCTATTACTTTTTAATTTGGGGCATGTTTTTTAAGGCCTCTGCTTCATATTGCCAAATATATCCTTAGACAACAGGGTAAAAATGTTTCTCTTCTACCATGTTTGTCAACTTTTGAGTGCCATTACTAACTTCGCTGGTGAATAAAAGACTTCTCATTATTTTACAGTTCATTATTAGAGGAATTGAACAATTTTTCATGTGTATTGGTCCTTTTAATTACATTTTATGATCTGCCGATCTGTCTCTTTTGTTCTGTTGTGACTTGTGCCAGTCTGTCTCTTCTGTTCTTCACTGATGGCTTGAGTCATAGTTTAGTAAGGTCTTTTTAAATATGTTTAATTAGGATATCAATCCTTTTGTCTCTTAAGTTACAAGTATTTTTTTCCATTTTGTAAATTGCCCTTGAGGGGATGTATAATATGGAAGAGATATGAATAATTTTTTGCCCTGTGATTTTGATTGGTGTTTTCTATTAAGAATCTCTGCAATTATGGTTTTTGTCTTTTCTAGTCATAAAGCCTCTCTCTACCCTATATTTATAAGAACCTTTATTTAAATATCATTCTACTACTTTATATTTTATTTTTGACATTTAATTTTTCTGTTGCAATTAGACTTTATTTTAGTACATAACCTGGAGTAAAGTTATAACTTTGTTCTTCAGAATTAGTTATCCCAGTGCCATCAATTCTATAATACATTTTATTCACTGAGTTTAAATGGCATCTTTATCTTACATTAAACAGTTGTACCTAGTTCTCAGCATCTTTTCTACTTTTCTATTAATCTATGTTAGTTATTCTAGCTTATTGTTTTTAAAAAAATAAATATAGCAGTATTTCTCGATGCAGTTTCAGTGAAATAATTCCTTTAACATTAACACTATTGATCCATCTGTTTTTATCACAACGACTCAAAGTAGGGTGGTAATTAGTGCTTCTTATTTAACTGGTATGGATGTCTCATAGCTCCCTTCGTTTGATCCTTTCTATGTATTTTCTAGAATTTTTATAGTGAATTTGGTACTTTGAAGGGCATTCTAAACAATTAAATCTTTCTAATTTGTAATAACAGTATACCAAAAACTCTTTCAAGTTAGTGATAAAAATCTTTCACCTTTATGACAACCTGGTTTTACGTTACTGTAATGCATTCAATAAAATTTTTTTCTCTTCAGGATTATAAAGTAAGACCATAGTGGGTCAAGATCTAGATCAGTGATCAGTAAACGTTTTTTGTAAAGGACCAGATTGTAAATATTTTAGGCTTGTGGTCCACATGATCTTTGTTTAAAGTACTCAATCCTGCTATCAGCACGAAAACAGCCATAGACAATATGGAAATGAATGAGCATGGCTATTTTCCAACAAAATTTTATTTATAAAAACAGGCAGGAGGCCCTCAGATTTGCCTACTGGTGGTGTAATTCATTGGATATAATTTCTTTTTTCAAGGTAGTATCTGAGATAGATCTCAGCAGAACACAGTTTGAGTCATTATTTTATAATTGTACTAAGGTGAAGAAAAATTTGTTTTAAATATACATGTTGATATAGGACATAATCTTAAGGTGGCTTTATTTTACTGTGTTTCCTTGTTTCTGACAAGCCCAGTAGTACATTCCTTACTCCATTCTTTTTTAAAGTAAGGGTTAAAATAGGGGACATGGCGTCTTTTGTATGGTTTATGTTAATTGACTTTTTCTTTTTAAATGCCATGAAAGTAGTAATTTTAAAATGTTGATGTGGTTTTAGATGTCTTAAGTAACGTGTGTCATTCTTTAAGCAAAATTCTAAGGGCTCTTTGGTATTTTTTACGAACTTAATGTGTAATTATCTAAATACTGAGTTATAGAAAGTAAAGTTGCTCTGCCCTGCCCGCCCCCCCCCCCCCCCCCCCCCCCCCCCCCCCCC
>PVIY010011285.1:0-65889 GCA_004026745.1 Myrmecophaga tridactyla | reverse complement strand
GTCCTTAGAAGTGTAAACATATAACTTATTAAATTTCCTTTTTAAAAGCCATTCAATTTCTGGTATATTGCTTTTTGGCAGCATTAATAAGCCAAAACAGGTGGGATGAGCTAGGTAACGGGAGTTAATGCTTAATTGGTCCAGAGTTTCTGTTTGGGGTAAAGGAAAATTTTGGTGAAATACAGTGGTAATTGTAGCACGGCATTATGAATGGAATTATCAGCACTGAGTTATATATTTGAAAGTGTTTACAAGAAGAAATTTTAGGTTACAAGTACAAAAATTAAGAAAACCTACATAGCCCTATACAATGCAAACACTGAACTCTGTAAACTACAGATTATAGGTAATAGTAGAATTATAATGAAATCATTCAATCAGTACTAATATAATGTGTTCATAATAGGGAAATCTGTGTTTGTTTGAGGAGAGATGTATCACGCTCTATTTTCTGCACTCCTTTTTTGTAAACTTGCAACTGCTATAATAAAAAAAAAAGTAATAGTCATCCCCCCCACCAAAAAGAAGGAAGAAATTATTGAAACATACAACTTGGATGAATCCTCAAGGCATTATGCTGAAAAATAAAGTCCAAAACCAAACTAAACTTGCCATATGATTCCAATTACACAGCAGTTTTGAAATAACAGAAGTATAGGACACAGATTAGTGGTCACAGAGACAGGTAAGTAGGTTTGGTTATAAAAGAAAAACCAGACAGATTCTTTGTATTGTTGGAGGTTTTTACTACCTTGACTGTGGTGGATTCACAGAACATGATAAAATTGTATATAACTAAATATACTCATGTGAGTAAATACAAATAATAGTAAGAAAATATTAATAAGATTGTAGATTGTGACATTATCAGTAACTTCATCTGATATTATATCATCATCTATAAAGTATCATTGGAGAAAACTAAGCAAGGTGTACATGGGATATATATCTCTATATCATTTATTACAACTGCATGTGAATCCACAATTATTCCAACAAAAATTTCAATGTAATATAAACATACACACACATGCATGCTCTTGATATCTCTTGGGTTAGAATATTACTACAAAAATACCAAAGATACACTGTTCCCATATGTAGAAATGTCACTTTATTTCTTATTTTAACAAGTATTTGGAAGATGATATTGTATAGAAAATTTAACACTTGGAGCCCGATTTCAAAGTAGTCACCTAGCTACCTCTATATATCTATTTTCTTAAATCAATTCAAAAGCACATGATGCAAAGAAATAAGCTATGATCATACAGAGGTTAGGGAAGAGGTACTTAGGAAGAAAGTTACAAAATCTTAAATATTCATATAAATACTTATTATTATGTTTCTTGATGAAAAGCTGGACATTAAAAATAATTGTCAAACACAAATGTATCTCCATTTGGGAATATTGTCTCCCTTTTGCATGCTTTTCTTTTATTATTAGAAAAATGAAAGAAATGTGAAATTATAGGATCTGAGTGGGATTTGGTACCTTCTATTTGTAAACATTTCCACAGCTATTTGCATCCAAAAGACTGTTTAAGGATAAGAGATTGTAAAAGGCTCAGAGTACACGGAATCATCATAAATTTAGCTTCCTCCTATTTTAATGAGTAAAATAATCTCATTAATGGGTAGCCTTTGCTCAGAATTGATCTAATTTGATATTTTTTATTCACACACATATATTTCTCATCCACATATATCTAGTGCAGGCAAAACTGGGCACAGAGAATATTTAGGATGGAAGACCATATGTACTTCCTTAGCTGAGTCCAAGTTCTTCGAACACTGACAGCCTAGCTCACGTGCTACAATCTGATCATCCCCTTTTGACTCATGGTATAGTCGGGGGTGAAAAGAGACCCATTGAGCCCTGTGATACTTGTTACCCTTATGAGACCAAGCTACCCTCTTAGTTACATAGTTATTTTGGTTATTTGAAGTAACAGGTACTATTATTCCTTAAACACTACCCAAACTTTTTTTTTTTAACTTGTGATGATTCTCTCAAGGATTCTGTGATTCTCTTTGGGGCCTGAACCCTCAGACATGAATTCAGAGATGTGATAACTGAAAATGGCTTCTCTCACCAAATAAACAAATCACAATGGATTTTATAATAGATACCTTGGTTCATTTATGAATTCCCCAGTGTTCTTATTCAGAGAGACTGATTAGCAGGCCTCCTTTCTTTCTCTCATTTACTGTACTTCTGGTAGTTCCCCTTCTGCCCTTTTCCAATTACCTTTTCAAAATGTCCATCTTTGACCATAACCACTGGAGCTTCACTATCAAGTCTCATAGTGTAATTCACTCTGAAAATTTCCACATTTTGAAGATTTTTACTCCCAAATGTTTTTGTATGTATACCCAAAAAATTAATCTACAGTTTGAGTAATGAACAACCACATTTTAAATTAAAATAAATAATCTTGAAATCCAGTGCTGATGCAATTGCTTATGACTTAACATTTCTTATATAACAACTTATTAAAACAGAAATTTTGACTAGGGATGGTAAATATGAAATAATTGTGGTCCTGAAAATTCATGAAGCATTCTGAGGTTTTATTCTGAGACAGATAAAGATTATCTTCAACTGTATCAGGTTTGAACAAGCACCCAGAAACTAAAATTAAAGTTTTGTTTTGAATATGTCTTGCTTACTTAAGAAACAATTATACTTAAACATATTTATGATGGCAAATTCAAGTGTTTGAAAAACAGAACTCTAAGACATGAAGTTGGAAAATTCTGAGTGTTCATTCGGAGACATCTGAAGCAAAATTGCCAGCAGTGAAAATGGTACTGACAGCTCTGGCAATTGTTCTCTTTAGCACTTAAATATCTATGATATCACCAGTTTTCTATATAGTATCTTAATTAATGAGAATCTTTTGGAGTGAGGTGATGGCATTTTGCCTTCAGTTGACAACAAAATTTCATTTACTTATGAAGTATACTTGTTCCCTTCTCCTTAGCCAATATCACTTATAGTAGTACTTCTTAGTGTCAATTTGTTGGAATAATAGCACAAGTCATGATATAGTGTGTCATTACTTAAGTGGTTACAAGGTGGTGTCTATGTATGTGCATATAAGGCATATAGCTAAGTATACCTTCAACATGGAAATATACATTTAAAAACTTTATCATATAAAACTAAAAAGTCAAAGTTTGAGAAACAGTAGAGATGAATTTTCAATTCTTTTGTACTCTAAAAATCGAAAATAGGATTAGAGTTTCTGTTAGGAACAAAAAAACACGCTTATTTCGTTCTTCCTGGTAGGTTTCAATAGGTATCTAGGGTAGAAATATTTTGAAACTTAATTTCTTCCAGCAAATATGATTATAGAAATGATGTGAGTCCTGAAATTTAAGGAAGATGATGTTCTTACTCTACCCTGGAAATAAATATCACTTTTAAACATTTTTCTTCCTTTATCATTTATTATTCTTTAGTTCTCCTTCCTCTTATACCAGCTGACAATTACTCACACATTTTCCATCCTCTTCTTTGTAAAGAGCAATGTGAAAGTCTAAGGAGGACTCTTGATGGCTGGTACTGGTTAAGTCATGTCATCCCAATGTAAGCCTTGTCCATTATAATCCAAATGATGTTTACGCTTTTTCAGAGAAAGTCTATATTGACATTGAACTTTCCAAATCTTATTGAAGTTTGAAGGTCTATCCATATAGGATCCCCCATGAGGCAGGCTCAGACAAAATTTCCAAAGTAGTATCTTCAAGGGCCATTTTCTCTACTCCTCAGGTTGGCAATAAAACATTTTGATTTTTTTAAGTAACCAGTCTCTTTTAGACTAGCTCATGGTGATAAATTATGTAAGGGTTTAGATTGAAATCTAGATAGGAAATTTGATGCCACATATATAAACACACAGAATCACTCATTGTTACTCAACACATTTCTTTCTGAATAAACTTATGAGCAGAAAGATAAATTACCATTTGTGCCAGTTTGAAAGTATTATGTACCCTAGAAAAGCCATGTCATAATCCTGATCCAATCATGAAGGAAAAGCCACTTTTTAAAATTCTGATTCAATACTGTAGGATATAATCTTTTGATTGGATTATCTCCACAAAGATGTGACACATTCAATTGTGTGTGTGTGATTTTTGATTAGATGGAGATATGACTCCACACATACCAGGTTTGTCTTGTTTGGTTTATTGGAATCCTTTAAAAGAAGAAACATTTTGGAGAAATGGCAGAAACAACAGAAGCCTCAGAGGTGACAGAAACTTCAAAATGGAGCTGACAAAGATGCAGACATGTGGAGAAAAGAGACATGGATGTTTGGAGATGCATGGGGCACAGCAGATATTGCCATGTGATGTTAAGCAAGCCAGAACCTGGAGAGAGCCAAGGGAAATGAGGTTAAAGCCAGCCCCAGAGAAGCAAAGAGGAACCCCCATATGGACAGAGACTGAAAGCAATGGAGCCCAGGAGCAAGGGAGCAGCACATGCCAGCCACATGACTTCCCAGCTGACAGAGGTGTTTCAGACCAATGGGCTTTTCTTGAGTGAAGGAAACCTCCTATCAGTGCCTTAATTTGGACACTTTCACTCCCTTAGAACTGTAAACTTGTATCTTATTAAATTCCCCTTTAAAGAAACTCCAGTTCTGATATATCACATTCCGGGACCTTGCAAACACACCATGTAACAAGGCCCAGATGTTGACAAAATTCAATTGAGTGATCAGAGTGTGTTCAAAGTGATTATGAGGCATGCACAGATCCTTAATTGTTTATTGATAAGGATATTTTATTTGTCCTGCACATATACAATGTAAAATGTTAAGGAAATATAAACTAGATTCCCCATAAGTTATACATCAGCTGAATTGTTCATTTGTTACACCATCAATTTGTTATGGCAGTTTTCATTTCTGCATTCCTCAGTGTGTAGACAAGAGGGTTAAGCAAGGGTGTCACAATTGAGTAAAACACAACTATCATCTTATTCACTGGAAATGTGGTTGGTGGCTGTGTGTATATGAATATACATGGCCCCCAAAATATAACAAACACAATAAAATGAGATGTAGTTGTGGAGAGGGTTTTCTGCCTTCCTTCTGCACTGTCTCAAGGAATAAAATATAACTACATAGGAGATAAACAAGATTATGAACCTCACCATGTGTACAGTGCCACTATTAGACACAACTAGCAAATTTATCACATTAACATACATGAAGGCAAGTTTCATTAAGGGCTGTAAGTCACAGAAATGTGATCAATGACATTGGAGCCATAGAAGGGCACTCTCAAAGCCAAGAAAAGCTGTGCTGAAGAATGCATGAAAGATCCCACCCAAGTCAGAATCACTAACACACCACAGACACGCTGACTCCTGATGTTCTTGTATTACAGGGGCTTACAGATGGTCACATAATGATCAAAAATCATGATAAAGAACACAAAGACCTCTATGTACCCAAAGAAATGTAATGCAAAGAACTGATTCATGCAATCATTGTAGGAAATGATCTTTTTTCTGAACAAGGGTATCCACAATCAACTGGGGACCATGGTTGTAGAGAAACAAGCATCAGCAAAGGACAGATAGAAGAGAAGGAAGTACATGGGACTCCCAAGTGTCTGGCTTGCCTTAATAGTCACCACAAAGGGAAAATTTCCCCAAAGAGCCACAAGGTAAAGAATCAAGAAGACCACAAATATTGCTTTCTGTATTCCAGCATCCAGGATCAATCCTAACAGATTGAACACAGCCATATCAGCAGCTATTAGATAGAATGCAGTTGACAAAAATTTAATCTGTAGAGGGAAAAAAAGGTGGCATCTTGTAGAGTGTGCCAGTTTGAAAAGGTTTATGTACCCTAGAAAAGCCATGTTTTAATTCTAATCAACCTTGTGGGAGCAATGGTTTCTTCTAATCCCTATTCAGTACTGTATGATGGAAACTTTAATTAGCTTATCTCCATGGAAATGTGACTCAATGACTGGTATTAAACTTGATTAGATGGAGATGTGTCTCCACCCATTCTATGTGGATGTTGATTAGTTTACTGGGATCTTAAAAAAGAGGAGACTTTTTTTGGAGAGAATGCATTTTGAGAATGATGAGAAAGCCACAGCAGAGCCTCTTGTGAACTAACCTGTTGATTCAGAACCTCATTTTATTGAACCAAAGCATGTGTTTGGAACAAAAAGAAGATATCATTCACAAAATTTAATTCCTAAAAAGAGTGAAAAATGCAGATATTGTTCTTTCTTTGGTCAAGTGACAATCATTTTGAAAATTGGTCTTTGTATGAAAAATCAATTGCAAATATCTTCCCTACATTGTTTTCCATTTTCATAAGAATTGATAAAATATTTACATGCACATATGCTCATATATCTGTTCCAGGACAAAGGGCATGCAAATGAATGATCATTTTCTGAGACAACAGGGTTTTTGAAGTGGGAAAAAATATTTTACTAGGCACATAGTAGGAAAACAGCTAGCCTATTGGCCTAAAATCTGTCTCCATGAACTGCAATAATTGTGTTAGTTTTATAAAATTAAAAGATGGGCATCATTAATATAAGATATTATTAATATAAAATAATGAGCACAGTGACTCCAGCTGTTCGAGGAAGGCAAAGCCTATATATGAAAACTTTATAGAGTCTCAGTTTGAGCCCAAGGTATTTTAAGGGTCAACAGGATTGTGGTTGATTAGGATTTGGCAAACTATGCAATTAGCACTATCTAATAGAAACTTGCTTAAGAGTAGCCTCCAGAATAGATTCTTGACTCCATTTGATCTCTCCTGACCGAAGAGTCAGGAGACTCTTGCCTTGTATCACTACACTTCTTTGCCCCCCCTTTGGTCAGTAAGGCATTGTAGATCCCAAGATGCCCCCATCTCCAGGCATCATGCCCCACTTTGTCATGGAGATTTTGCCCCTTGAAGGGGTTGTACCATGTAGAGGGGAGGAAAATGTATTTTACTTCTAGGTACCTCATGATTTACTATCCACAAGTACAAATGGGCAGAACTTTAAGCGGTGTACCTTGTTTTTCATTTTGCTTAGAAGAAGAACTGGCCAGAGATGCATTTGTATACTGACTAATGGGCTGTTGCTAATGGTTTCTTTTGATGGCCAGGGTCTTGGAAGGAGCACGATTGGAATATTGGTGACAAAGAGGTCTGAGGAAGATGTATGTGGATAGACCTTTTGAGTGGCCAAAGAACTTGAAGATATTTGTGTCCCATGTAAATACTCAGCAGAGGGTGATTTCAGCAGAAGAAGGTTTTAATACTCAAGTGGATAAGATGCTCTGTCCTGAGGATGCAAATCATCCTCTTTCCTTAGCCACTCCTGCCATTTCCCAATGGTCTCATGAATAAAGTGGGCATGGTGGTAGGAATGGAGTTTATGCATGGGCTCAGCAACATGGACTTCCACCCACTAAGGCCAACCTGGCTATGGCCACTGCTGAATGTCCAATCTACCAGCAGCAGAGACCCACACACATTCTCTGATATGGCACCATTCCCCAAGTTTATCAACCTCCTACCTGGTGGCAGGTTGATTACATTGGACCAATGCCTTCTTGGAAAGGGCAGTTATTGGTACTAACTGGAATAGACATATACTCTGGATAAGTATCTGCATTCTCTGCACACAATGCTTTTGCAAAAATTACCATACATGGACTTATGGAATGCCTTACCCACAATCATGTTATTCCACACAGCATTGCTTCTGATGAAGGAACCCACTTCATAGCAAATTAAGTGTGGGAAGGGGCAAACGCTTATGGTTCTCTTGTATTACCAGGTTCACCTCACCATCATCCACAGGCAGTTGGTTTGATAGAATGGTGGAATGGCCTTTTTAAGACTGATTATGTTGTCAACTTAAAGTGGCAATACCTTGCAGGACAGGGGCAGTGTTCTCCAGGAGGCTGTGCATGCTTTGAATCAGCATCCACTCTATGGTGCTGTTTCTTCAATAGCCAGGATTCATGGGTTGAGGAATCAAGGGATGGAAATGGGAGTGGCACCACTCACAATCACCACTAGTGATCCACTAGGAAAATTTTTCATTCCTGTCTTTGAAACCTTAAACTCTGCTGTTCTACAGGTCTTAGTTCCAAAAGGAGAATTGTTCCTTCCTAGAGACCCAACAATTATTCCAATGAACTGGAAATTAAGACTGCCACCTGGCCACTTTGGGCTTCTTATGTCACTGAATCATCAGGCACAGAAGGGGATTCCTGTTCTGTGTGGGTGATTGATCCTGACTATCAAGGGGAAATAAGACTGCAAGTTCAAAATGGAGGTAATGAAGTGCAGAAGTGGCCTGGCTTAAAATGCAAATTTCAAAAGGAACCTCTGGAATTGCATTGAACATAAACTCAGTGGGACAAGAGTAGAATCAGGAAGATTTATGAGGATCTATTGCTAAAATCAAGGAAAAAGAGGACTGTAGCTAAGACCAAACTGATAGGAGAAATGGTGTGAAAATATAACACATTCTGTATATAGTTTGAAGGACAATACTTTTTTTTCTAAAAGGCTAGGTATGAATTAAAACATCACCAATAATTTGGCTTCAATGTTTTTAGGCTGGGTAAATTGAAGTATGGATTTGTCTGAAGAAGCTTGCTTGTACAGCATTTTTTGGTAAAGAACATTGAGGCAATAATTGTGAAGATGCCTATTAATAAATAGAAGAAGGTATCAAGTAATTAGTTGAATATAAAAGTCTAGTTTTCAGGTGAGAGGTCTAGGGTGGTCACATAAATTTGTGAGTCATGGGTATAGACTCATTTAAAGTAAAAAATATACTTGATTTAAATTTGATAATTTTAACATAACATCAGGAAAAAAGCTGAATCTCTGAATTTTAGTTTCCAAAACAAATATGTTATTTGGAGGAATCTCAGCTAATCTTAATTAAGGGAGGGGATAAGGGCTTTCTAATTATCAGTGTCTTTTCACAAGTACATATGCATAGAGGGGATTCCTAAAATACAAGATAAAGACTTTTCTCACCTATACCATTTAAACTACATTAGCATTTCTCTTTTCTCCACCTACTTTTTTCTTTACGTCCTGAACTTCCTTTAGTACATATAGTTATGCTGACCTATAGTAATGAATAGTGATGCTAAACTTGTGGCAAGATAAGTTGATTGTTGATAGTTTGTCAAAAACCAGGAAATTCCTACCTCATGGTCAACAAGACTTGGACTTTGGCAGGTTTTCCAGTGAAGAATATGGGCTTTAAGCAAATCTTCCACACTAATGTTATCCGAGTTTGAACATCAACCATGATTGAAAAGCTTCCTAAAGTGGTATTATATGATTTTCTTGGCCACAGTTAAGAGTTCAGACTTCTGTAGGAAATCAATCTTCATCATTTTGTATTCCGGACATTGATTTTTATTGCCCACTCCCTCACAGACTGGCTGTGTTGTCCCAAATCATCAGTTAACAGAACATGAATTAAAATGTAAATTTAATGAACTTCCATGAAAAATATAAATCAAGAATCCAAAAATTCTTATTCTATCATTGGTCATACTCATAGCCAAGTGTTGCCATAGGTCTTAACCAAGGCAAGTGTGAATTGCAGTTTTATCTCATACTTTCACTCAGAAGCATTCCCTTATGTGTAAAGTTTTCAAATAAGTGCTTTTGGAGCTCTTCAAGAACAAAATTTCTGTTGACTGATCTCATTATCAAAGTGTAATTACTCTCCCCTTACAGAGGCTTTTGAGATGAACTGCTGTGTGGCACTGAAGCCAGGGAAGGCCTTTGAATCTTGAACCACTGTAACTATTCATTTAGAAATATTCTCCTGATCTCCCTTATTTTGAATGAGACTAAATGAATGTAAAACACACCAGATCATACTTGAGGAGGTAATAGAAATAAAATATTTCATAAAGACTGATAAACTTACCTCCTATAAGCAAATAGATAACTTCTATTAAAGTATATTATTTATGGTTCCATCTTTAAACTACTTAGAGGTGAATTACATGAAGTCTGGATAATGCATACAAACTATTCTTCAATGAATTTAGCAAGGTTTCCTATCACAGGAAGCTATGGGGATGGGGATGGGGACCTATGGAGAGAGGAGACCGAGTGGCGAGACTTCACACAATTTCTTCTAGAAGCATGGAGTTATACAAAACAGAGTCTATATCACAGGATGGGGAGTATGAAAAAATAGAAGTTTCTCACTGTGGTTCCTGAAAACATCTTTATGGAAGAAATTTCCTGTGCTCTAAGAGAGAAATGACATGGAATCTAGCTCACTTCTCAATTTCTTCTTTAGAAAAACAAAGTTTCTCTTTTTACTGCAGTGGATATTACTATAAATATTTATAATTCCTACAAAAGTTTACAATGCCTAAGGCAAGTTTTCAGCATCATTAGCTCCAAGGAAATCCTTACTCCCTACCCAGCCAGTCCTAAAGGATTATCCAATGAGCTACCCTGCTTCAGAGAGCTGAACAGAGGAACAAGTGAAAATGGAAAGTGCCACTCTGGAGAATCAACATGTTGAGGCTCTCTGCCCCCCTCCAGCAGTTGCAGTCTAGTGATACCCCCTAACATAAACATCCACCCTTGGGCAGTTATAACCTCACAGTGTGCAATAAATTCCTTTGTCCGAATATTCACCCTCTGGTAGTTACAACCTGGCAGAACACAGTATTTTAACTTTTAACCTCGCCAATGGAAAGCTGTCAACTCCTCAAAACCCACCTAGGAGAAACCCAATAAATCTGCCTCCAACCCCCCCTTTTAAAGACTCCTACTCAGATCCAGGGGGGTGAGAGTTACTTTCTTGAGTCAACTCTCCCTGCTGCTCCTCCACTAATATACCTCCTTCTTGTCTCTGACCTGTGCCAAAGTCAGGGACTTTGGTGTCAAAACCAGGGAACAGGGTCCCTCCCTCTCTGTTGAACCTACTCTCTGGGGAATTGGATTCCTCCTTCCACTTGTGCTGGGAAGGAACTATTCTCAAATTCATGGTCTTCCCTGTTACTTGTCATATCTTAATCTTTGCATTTTTTCTTTTAATATTTCTTTTCCTTCTTCAACTCATCATCCTCTCCTCCCTCGAACCAGTTCACCCCAATCTCTGCCCTACTTGCAACTTCTCTTCCGTCTGGTGGGAAATTCAGATGATGAGGGCATCTTGTGCCTTCATTCTAGTGACAAAGCATGGAGACCCTGTCATGGCACCATTGGATTTAGGACATCTCAACCTTGCCATTGATTAATCTCACAAACAACAATGGCCACATCCAATTTCTCGGGTGAGTGTCAATCTTCTTGGGGGACCATGCTCTTGGCTTTTTGCCCATGGCTTTTACCCTTAACCTATACTCTGTCAGTGTAAGGCCCTATACTGTCTCATAAATCCTAGTGCTAGGTCAGAGATCCACTCTTAGCACATAGAGAACCGTTACCTGTTAAGACAGACCTCAAGCGAGGATGCTTGACTCCTGGTTCACTCTGACTCTCTCTCTCTCAGAGACTGCAGTAGGGGATTCAGGGATGCTTGTGTGCCCCTCCCAGTCCTCCCTCATTCATATGGACTTGCTTTGATTCTCACTCTCCTTCTCAAAATAGGTTCAGGACAGTCACATACACCTAAAGACACTTCTCTTGGATGTCTACTTAAAAATATAAAAGCCCTTAAACTAACAAATGCAATTAAGCAAAAAAAAATAATTTTACCTCCATTAAGGCCTGGCCACAATATCAGCTAGATAATCATAAGGAGTGGCCTGAACATGGAACATTCGATTATGGGATCCTTTTAGACCTTGACAATTTTCTTAAATGCAATGGCAAATGGTCTGAGATGCCCTATGTCCAAGCTTTTTGGGTTTTATGAAGACACCCTTCTTTTTGCCAATCCTATACTACTTTCCAAATTCTTCTTCTCAATGAAAAATCTTGCTCTCACTCTATACCTAGCATTTTTGTTCCACTACCATCTTTTCCCCCAGCCCCCTCCTCACTTTCTCCTCCCACTTCTGTTCCACTGCATATCTTCTCCTTCAGCCTCTTCCCCACTCTCCACTCCCACTTCTGCCCTTCTTCCCTTCTCTCAGTCCTACATGGAATTTGATCTTGCAGACAACCTCCCTTCCTAAGTTCCCCAAGCGGGAATCAGACTCCACCAAAACTCTTCTGCAACCCCCTCCTCAAGTGGAATCTCCTCTTCTCCCTCTTTCAGTCCCTAGGTCACACCCTGTGCCACCATCTTCCTCTTCCTCCTGCCCTCCCACCTCGACTCCAGACCCTTCCACACCTACCCCGCTAATCTCACCACCACACACATGTTCAAGAACCCAGATTTCTTCCTAACCTATTCTGCCCCTAAGGGAAGTAGCAGGACTCGAAGGCGTCATGTACATGCATGTACCTTTCTCCCTCTCAGACCTAAGGCAAACTGAACAATGCCTTGGTCCTTTTCAGCTGAACCTACCAAATTTACTAAAGAATTTCAATAGCTGAATCAAACCTATAATCTAATTTATCAAGGCATTCACATAATCCTCTCCTCATCCACCACTCTAAAAGAGAAGGGCCAAATCCTAGCCACAGCCAAGTGTTTGCTGACAGTCTTCACATTCAAAACTCCACTAATCCAGCTGGCTCAGTAGTGGTTCCTCTTATACATCCAGGCTGGAACTATCAACCCCACTCCCCAGATTTAGCAAAAATGGCCCATTTTCTTACTTGCGTAATCAAGGATATGAAAAACGCTGCTCTTCAAGTGGTTAACTATGATAAAATTCAGGAAATAACCCAAGAATTCAATGAAGACCTGGCAGCCTTCATGAGTCACCTTACAGATGCAGTACTCAAATATACATGTCTAGATCCCAATTCAGAAGTCTATTTCTACACACTCACTTCATATTTCAATCAACCCTGACATTAGAAGAAAGTTAAAAAAATTAGAGGACGGTCCCAAAAGTTCACAACAGGACCTAATTAAAGCAGCCTTCTGGGCTGCAATAGAGAAGAGGAACATAAACAAGAAGAAAGAAAGGAGCAGGCATGAGAGAAAAGAGACCAGGCTAAATTCTCAATGCTAGCCACGGCCCTACATAAGGGTCAACCACAGGAAAGATGGGCTAACAATGCCAGGCCCTACCCAAGGCCTTGTTTTAAGTGTGGCAGAGAAGGACACTGAGCCAAAGCCTGTCCTAATCCCTGAACTCTGCCCAGTCCCTGCCCTATGTACAAGCAGAATGGATATTGGAAAGTGGATTGTTTTTTGGTTTCTAACCAAGGAATAAGACAACTTCCCTGGACACATACCCCCGCCATGGATTCAGAGTGGATTTTGTTGTCGCTGACCTCCTCGAACTTACCACCCATGATTGATGAGGCCTGGCTCAGAGGTCCCAATATTTCCTATCACTGTGGCTAAACCCAGGGTAACAATGGCAGTAGCAGGTAAGCCAATCTCTTTTCTCTTAGATACTGGGGCCACCTACTCCATATTACTAGAATTTGCTGGAACTTCTCTCCTTCCTCCATCTCTATTGTTGGAATAAATGGAATACATTCCAAACCCAACACTATACCTCCCCTAGTTTGCACTCTAGACCAGGACACCTTTACTCATACCTTCTTAATAATACCCACCTGCCCTACTCTTCTACTTGGTAGAGACATACTAAGTTACATGCAGTCCTACACCTTCCAGTCAAAACCATACAACAACCAAATTTGCAGCCAAACACGGTCCTGGTGCTCTCCTTGAAAACCTCTAATCCTTCTCCTTCCCCAAACCTCCTCCCTCTGCTTCTCACAGTTCACATAAATCCTGTCATATGGGACACTGAGCAACCCTCAGTGGCCAAACACTCCAGTTCAGGTCACCTTAAAACACCCTAACGCTTACACTAATAAATCAAAATACTCCCTAGCTCAACAAGCAATTCTGGGTCTTAAAGCAATTATAGATAAGCTCTTTGCAGCAGGATTCAAAAAGGTCACTAATTCTCCTGCCAATACTCCCATCCTAGTGGTCAAAAAACTTAACGGCACATATTGACTAGTTCAAGATCTAAGAGCAGTTAATGAAGCTACCATACCTATCACCCCTCTTGTCCCTACCCCATATACTCTGCTATCTCAAATCCCAGCAACAAGTACATATTTCACAGTCCTAGATCCTAAGAATGCTTTCTTTACTATACCTCTCTCATCTAACTCTCAAAACCTCTTTGCTTTTATATGCATTGACCTGATAACCCAATGAACCCAACAACAAACTTGGATAGTCCTCCTCCAGAGATTTAGAGATAGCCCACATCTTTTTAGGCAAGCTCTAGCCGCAGATCTCTCTAATTTAAATTTAGCCCGCAGCAGTATTCTACAATATGTAGATGACCTCTTACTGTGTAGCCCCTCTCTAGAACTCTCTCAACAACATACCATTATTTTAGTCAATTTCCTTGCAGAAAAGGGTAACAAGTATGTAAGGACAAGGGACAGTTTTTCTAAACTCAAGTTACTTATCTAGGTTTAACACTCACACACACCTATGAAGACATCACCACCAAACAATGAGAACTCATTACTTTAATACCCAAATCCAAATTAGAACTCCTTTCCTTTCCAGGATTAGCTAATTTCTTCTAAGCCTGGTGTGCTGGTTTGAAAGGAAGTATGCCCCCTAAGAAAAGCCATGTTTTAATGTAAGTCCCATTTCATAAAGGTAGAGTAATCTCTAGTCAATACTGTATGTTTGAAACTGTAATGAGATCATCTCCCTGAGTGATGTGATTTAGTCAAGAGTGGTTGTTAAATTGGATTAGATGACGACTTGTCTCCACCTGTTTGGGTGGGTCTTGATTGGTTTATTGGAGTCCTATAAAAGAGGAAATATTTTGGAGAATGAGAGATTCAGAGAGAGCAGAGAATGCTGCAGCACCACGAATCAGAGAGTCCACCAGCCAGCGACCTTTGGAGATAAAGAAGGAAGACGCCTCCCGGGGAGCTTCTTGAAACCAGAAGCCAGGAGAGAAAGTTAGCAGATGATGCCGTATTCGCCATGTGCCCTTCCAGCCGAGAGAGAAGCCCTGACTGTGTTCACTATGTGCCTTCTCACTTGAGAGAGAAACCCTGAACTTCATCGGCCTTCTTGAACCAAGGTATCTTTCCCTGGATGTCTTTGATTGGACATTTCTATAGACTTGTTTTAATTGGGACATTTTCTCGGCCTTAGAACTGTAAACTAGCAACTTATTAAATTTCCCCTTTTAAAAGCCATTCCATTTCTGGTATATTGCATTCTGGCAGCTTGCAAACCAGAACACCTGGATTCCTAATTTTGGTCTCTTAAAGAAATTATACCAAGCCACTGCTCAAGAACTTCATGAATCTTTAGAAACAACACAGGCCTTAGCCTTCTCTTTTAACAAACTCAAGGAGGCCCTCTGTACAGCTCCTGCCATCACCTTACCTAATGCTTTAAAACTCTTCCTTCTTTATACAGATAGTGGGGATGGATATGCTCTCAGTCTCCCAACCCAGAACTATGGGCTTATAAAAAGAATAATAGCTTACTTCTCTAAACCTCTAGATCCCCCGTTCCTTGGATGGCCCATATGTCTAAGAGCTCTTGCTGTAGTGGCCATTTTAATACAGGAAACTTTTAAACTAGTCCCATATGCAACCATTAGGATCCATGCCATCTCATCCCTCATGACCCATCAGGCCATAAATAACTCTGCACCCTCACTCATTCAGTTCTTACATGCATTTCTCCTTCAAAATCCTCAGGTAACCCTTCACCAACCACCTCTCCCTCTCAATCTAGCTTCACTCTTACCTCTCCCCTTACCAACAAACCCTGAACTTCAGCATAACTGCTGTGACATCATAGATCATTTTCTACATCCTTTTCCTAAAATACAGGATCACCCCCTAGCCCCTCCAGCACCCAATTGGTTCAAATGTGGCAGCTCCACAAAGGGCCCTCACCCTACAGCTGTATATGCCATTGTCACACTAGACAATATCCTTGAATCAGGACCCCTACCCCCAGGAACAACATCCCAACAAGCAGAACTCATAGCACTAAATAGAGTCTTAGTTTGTGCCAAAGGACTAGAGTCAACTGACTCAAAGTTCACATCACATTATTCATTCTCACACCCAAACATGGAGAGAGAGAGGATATCTCACCTCTAAATAGTCCCCAATTATTAACGAAAATCTCATCCTCAAACTTTTGCAATACACCCTGTTACCAAAAAGAACTGTCATCAATCACTGTAAGGACACCAAACAACCAAAGACCACATAACTCAAGGAAATAATTGAGCTGATCAGGAAGCAAAGAGGCAAGCTCAGAGTTCACATACACAGCTCCTAGCTTCACCTACAATCACCCCCAAATACACCAAAGAAGAACATGACAATCTAGCCAAACAAGGAACTGCTTTCTCTGAAGGCTGGTACCACCTAAACACAAAAAAATCCTTCCACACAACCAGGCCACGCAAATTTTACACACCCTCCATAATCAATTTCACATTGGAGCCAGATCCCTCACTGCTTTGCTTTCTCAGACTCTTTTTCATCCAAGCTTATACTCAACTCTCTTTCACATAACAAAATATTGCCAGGTCTGTCAAGAGAATACTCCTCAGGGTAAAATCAAACCACACCCCCTTCCCTATCCAAATTCCTGGATAAAATTGGCAAATTGATTTCACACATATGCCACCCATAAAAAAACCTCAAATGCCTGTTAGTCTTCACAGATATATTATCTGGCTGGGTTGAAGCTCTTCCTTCTACCTCTGAAAAACTGAGTGTGTAATTGAAATGCTTCAAAAAGAAATCATTCCCTGTTTTGGCCTACCTACATCTTTACAATCAGATAATGGGCTTTCCTTTATTTCTCAGGTAACTACTCAGGTCTCTGCTGCACTCTACATTAGCTGGAAATTACATTCCTTATAGGCCTCAGTCATCAGGGAAAGTAGAAAGAATGAATGGAATTTTAAAAACCCACCTCACCAAATTAACCACTCAGGTTCAACTTCCATGGGACAAACTCCTCACTCTTGCCCTATTAAAAATCAGAGCAGCACCTTGTAAGCCTCAAATGCTAAGTCCCTTTGAACTCATGCATGGAAGACCATACATCCTAACTAACACTCCTCCAGTTCAATCAACCATTGGGAAATATCTTCCAACCCTTGCATAGATTAGGGCTCAACTGTGAAAGATAGCCAATCAAACCTTACCTGCACCTACTACAAATGTACCCACTCCCAACCATGCACTGGGAAATTGGGTTTACCTAAAAGAAACAAACCCTAAGCCTCTCACACCAAAATGGAAAGACCCCTTCCTAGTTCTCCTCACCACTCCAACTGCAGCCAAATAGCTGGCCATCCCTCCTAGATTTATTTATCTCATTTAAAACCCACACAGCAGATCATGCTAGATAATACTCTGGGGGAATGTCCAGATGGCCTGGCTGACAAATCTGAGGATCAAGCCAACTATACATGTAGTCCCATGAGAAACTTGAAAATAAAAATTTCCAGACCTTGGTAAGACAAAACCACCATATGTCCTCCCACAAAGTCAAGAAATTTCTTCAAATTGTAGTCACAGAATTAAGGTCAGTTCACTTACCCACCAGCCTCACTGACTTTCTCTTTTTCATCTGGGAAGTCTGGTTACAGAGTGACTTAGAGGAATTCATCCCTGAAGAAATTCAGTTCTACACTTTCGTTCTTTTAATATGCATCGTAGACCTACTTTCTTAAACGCTGCTCACTGTCATCTTCTTCCTTTTTATCTCTTTCTACCTCATCTTTACCCTCTGTGTCATGCTGCTACACCAGTCCGGCAACTCTTAAATTCCCAGCACCTTGTAATTACACTCAATCTAACTCAAAAACTTCTGCAAAAAGCAAATTCCTCATTTGCCCATAACTGCTGGCTCTGTCTGTCTCTTTCAGCATCTGCATACTCAGCATTCCTAGCCCCCTTTCCTTCTGGGCTTCCACTCCAACTGCACTAACACTCCAAAAGGAACTCAGCACTCTCTTTTGAGATAAAGCAAACACCCTCCTAGGCAACTATCCCACCACAACAGCAAGCTGAGCCTCAAAGCTATACCAATCTTATAATAAAATTGCCAGACTTTCACTTCATCCTCTTCCTATTACTGGACCTGTAGCCATACAAATTCTTCTTCTAGCCCAAACCCCTTATGTGTTGCCAGACCACAAACTTCATTCAACCAGTCTGTATGCACCTTCCCAACTCAGTTTATAACCAAACCATTACTATCACTTCTGCTTTTAATCATCTATACCAAAGGATAACTTATCAAATATCCTCAGAAGTAAATGAACTTTTCCTGCAGCATGTTAAATTTTCTGCTTCCCCCCTACTTTCCACCCAAACAAAACCGTACCTCCAAATTCCTTTTCCTATGTCATGTTAATCCTTTTATCTATCAGACTTATATCCCTGGATACCGGCAGCTTCACTGTACTCTTGCCCTCCTATACACTCCCATCTCCAACCTCTGAAATGAATGACATTAGCATGAACTCTGGGCATATGGGAAAATGAACCTTCCACACGAGGAAGATATTCACTACAAAATCTATTCTCCCTATGCTTGGGGTTTGTTTACAAGGTCACAGGGTCTTTTTTCTTTGTGGTTCATCTGCTTATCTCTGTTTACCTGCTAATTGGACAGGAAGCTGTACCCTCATGTGTCCCAACATTGATTTAGCCCCCCCCAAATCAAAGCTTCCCAGCCTCGCTCATAGACCTTAGTTAACCTCAGTCTTGATCTCACTTCTTGCCATGCTAGGAATAAGTGCAGGAATAGGAATGAGAATAGGGGGTCTTACCAATCCCTCACTTATTTCTTACAGCTTTATGATGACCTCCAACAAAGTCTAGATGAAATAGCCACTAGTATAGTTCAAATACAAGATCAACCAGATTCCCTAGCAGTCATCACACTTCAGAAGAGAAGAGGACTGCGCAGGCCACTGTGGCTCAGCAGGCAGAGTTCTTCTTTGCCATGCTGGAGACCCGGGTTCATTCCCAGTGCTTGCCCATGCAAAAAAGAAAAAAGAGAGAAAGAAACTTGATCTCCTCACAGCAGAGAAAGAAGGTTTATGTCTCTTCCTAGGTAAAGAATGTTGCTTTTACATTAACCAGCTAGGAATAGTCAGAGCTCCAGCAACAAACTTAACAGACAGGGCAGCCAAAATTAGACAATGATCAGCTAAATCTTGGCTCCAACATCCTCTTGGATACCTAGCCTTCTGCCATTTTTATGCTATTTTATGGTCTCTAGGACCATATGTTTTCAAACTTTTTACCTAATACCTTCACAAAACTATTCAATAAGTCACTCAAACCAAGTTAATCATGTTCTCCTCCGAGATTACAGATATCAGCACCTCAATAACTCTGGTGAACAATATAATCAATTAGAACTAAATCTCCATTCCCCTGGAGAAGAGGTAGAGGAGACCACCCCATCTGATGCCCCTTAACAGCAAGAAGTAGCCAGATATGACTCAAATACCCTCTTTCCATCACACCATCTCTACCTCTTCCCCTCTTCCCAACCTCCTCTATTTTATTATGTAATGAAAAAGACCAGAATATATGATAGCTGAGACAGAGGAACAAGTGAGAATGGAAACTGCCACTCTGGAGAATCAGTATCTTGATTCCGGCCCCTTCCAGCAGTTGCATTCTAGTGATACCCCCTAATATAAACATCCACCCTTGGGCAGTTGTAACCTCACAGCTTGCATTAAATTCCCTTGCTGAACATTCACCCTCTGGCAGATACAACCAGGCAGAACAAAAGCAGTATTTTAACTTTTAACCTCACCAATGGAAAACTTCCCAACCCCCCAAAACCCACTTATGAAAAACCCACTAAATCTACCTCCAACTCCCTTTTAAAGACCCTTACTCAGACCTGGGGAGTGAGAGTTGATTTCTTGAGTCAGCTCTCCCTGATGCTCCTCTATTAATAACCTTCTTTTCCCACTGCCAGTGCAATGTCTCTGCCTCTATTTCTCATCTCCGACCTCCGCTCAAGTCCAGGAATTTCATTGCTTCATTGGAAAAAAAAATGACGAAAGCAAACCTAGGGGTCAATTAGTTAAAACTGGACTCATTTTAAATTACAAGTGAGGAAGCATCATTCCCTTCCCATATTATTTGTTTCACACATCTCTTCTAACAAACAAAAGCCTTCAATGTTAGTTGAAAGTACACGTAGGAGAAGCGTGTGGTAGATGGGAGTCCTGGATTCACAACTTAATTGCTGTGTGAACTTAAGTTTCTTCACCTCTTTAATATTCAATTTCTTGCTTGGTAAAAAATAATGAATAATAACAATAATTTATTTATTTTAATATAACTAACATTAACTTCTTACTTTTCCAATTCCATCTATATTTTTAAGCCAGTATGAAATAAAGAGAGGCAGGAGAAATAAAAGGTAAAAGAATTATCACTTAATTGTCTTCTATATTTTCATTTAATTTTTAAATATATGCCTGAGAACATATGTACTTACACAAAAGAATGCTGAATTTTTGCTTTTGAATATACTTGAAAGCTATTCAAAATGGACAGATTACCTTACAAAATTTCTTTCCTACTTGGGAGACCATTTTAAAACCCACAATTCTGACCTAAGATTTAAGCGCTTTGCACATCACACCTTCTAAGTACCTTCAATGAGGAAAAGTGAAAAGTTTGGGTGGGGGTGAGAGAGAAAGGGTGGGGAAGAGAAAATGAAGATGACAGAAGGATATGGATAGATTATCCATGCTTTCAACTTTTTCTGAAGGGCCTAGTGACAACCAGTAGTTCCAAGTGTCTCAAAAAAAGTTCTTATGGAAAATCACACCCCAACAAAATGAATTTTTTTTGTTAAATATGTACTGGAAGAATCTTGAGGGAAGATTTTTGTAAGTGACTTATAGTCTCTGAGCTTGAGCTTCACCACCAATTAAATAGAAATAAGAAGGCTTAGCTTCAAAAAGTTTCTCAATACCAAAGACATAACATGTGAAAAGAAAGATTCCATGGCTCAGGGAAAGTATAGAAAAATATTTTAATTATTCCTCCTGAAACATGTGGAATTGAGGCTCACACAGCTAATTAGTAATACAGTTGGGTTTAGAATTCAAATTTCTTAATGATAAGTCTAAATGTCTTTTATTTTAATAAGATGGCGCATTAATATCATAAATTTCCTTTACTCAGTAAATAAGACAGATGATGAATGAGCCCTCTCATCAATTGTCTCAGTTGAAACAACTCAGCTCTGGGTGAATGAACATGTTTCCCAATTTTGTTTAGGGAGTCTTTGCAGAGGGTGGTTTTGAAGGAGATCACTGAACTGCCCAAAGGGAAGAAGCTGAGTCGGTGATCCCTAGATCATTGACCCTTTAATCAATTCCTTAAAGCGCTGAAATTAATTGACCATGAGTGCTCATTAAATATGAAATATTCATTTTAGACTTAATGACTGGATTACCAAACTGAACTCCAGTTTATGGCAAAGCAATGTTGGGCATTATTGAGTGCTGTTAACTGTGAGTGTTTAATCATTGGAATGATAGAAATGGGAATAAATGACAATTGAGGTTGTGCTATTTTGAATTTGATTCACCTCTTTCTCATATTTAATCTTAGGATAAATTAGAGCCTTATTTCAATTTTTATTTATTTAAAGTGGTTTCTGACTTAGAGGAGGTATCCAGTGAATAATTTAAAAAATTTGGCTAGATTCAAATTAGTAATCTGGATAGTGGGTATTTGTATATGAATACACTTGGAACCAAACAGGTGACAGTGATAACAAAGTGGGAGGTACAGATGAAGAGAAATGTTTTACTTTCCTTCTGCATTGACGTTTCTCAGAGAGTATAAAATAACATTATAGGCGATAAACAGAATTAAGAAACACACTATATATTTGACTCCTCTATTGGACACAACTATTAAATTTATCACATAGATGTGCAGATAAGCAAGTTTCAAAAAGGGCCATATGTAACAAAAAAAAATAGCGATCAATCAATTTGGGGCCAGAGAAGGGTAATCTCAAAGTTAGGAAAAACTGCACTGAAGAATGGATATAAAATACTATCCAAACCAGAATTACCAAATCAGCCCAGACACACCAGTTCCATGATGGTTACATATATAATGATAAAAGGCCATAGTAATGAACACATAGATCTCTAGGTAACCAAAGAAATGGTCTGAAATGACCTGAGTCATGCACTCATTATAGAAAATGCTTTTCTTCTATCAAGGGGGTCCATAATCAGTCTGGGGCCCATGGTTTTGAGGAAGCAGGCATAGCAAAGTGACTTTTTATAAGAATTAAAAAGAAAAAGATATACCCATGCATATACACATATTTCATGTCTTATGCATTTATCTATGTACTTTGAAATTTGAAAATCACTATTCCAATAAAAGGAAGCTCTAATATTGATAAAGAATTCCTCCTGAAGAAAATGTGTTCATTCAGGTCACTTATTTTTATGTCTTTTTATACCTGACCACTTGATTCTTTAGGAAAGAATCTATTTTGACTTCCTTTGACCTATGCCTGAACATTTCAGCTACATTGATGGCTGTGATAATACAAATTCCTATAACATATTGAAGTTTGCATAATGGAGTAAAACTACTATTTAATTTATTCTTTAATTTATACCACTCTTCATCTTAAACACAGAATATTGGGTTTCTCTGCCTTTGACTTTGCATTGATATATGATTTCCAATATACTTATAACCTAAATTGTTTTGTATTCATATATGCCCCTCTTTACTCTGAATTTCCCAAGATATTTTTTCTTAAACATGGTTTAAAAAAATCCCATATATCCAAAACACAGTTTTATCATTTTTCTATTTCAGATCTTTGTTCATGAATAGTTCTGTTTGTATATAATTTATATAATGGAAATCATCAAGAAATATTTAATATCCTGATTTTCAATAAGAATTCTTATAAGCACTTTTCCATCCTGTTGTAATTTCCATATACAAATATCAATTTGACTAGAGATAATGCATCTATTTAAAAATTTTTTTATTTAAGAAAACAAACAATACACTTAGATCACCAAAAAATAGATATATTAGCTTAACCACAGGCATAATTAAATAATGAATCCATATAATCATTGCAAATCCTGTATTTGAGCAGTAAGATTCATAAACCAATTTAAAATTAAGGCAACAAAGAAAAAATCTAAAAATTCAGATAGCAAAGTTCTTAAATTCTAAATATTAAACACTAACTTATAGATACCATTTGATCAGCTGTCAAAACTGTGAATGTTCTCAAAATATCAAGTAGAAAGTTCTTACAAATATCTGCATTGCTATGGTAATGATCTATGTTGCTAAATATTTTCCTGAATTCAGAAAAGTATGAAAGTACAATTACTTTTACAGTTAACATATGGAAATCTTAACCAATAAAATAGGATGTCTTAGTTAGCTTATCTATAGGCATATTTTAAAAAAATCTAAGTAATCATTGTAAAGTCAGTTTGTACAATTTGTTTCATAAACCAA
Organism: Myrmecophaga tridactyla; assembly: GCA_004026745.1. Lineage (NCBI taxonomy): Eukaryota > Metazoa > Chordata > Mammalia > Pilosa > Myrmecophagidae > Myrmecophaga > Myrmecophaga tridactyla. Next base: position 42,217 of record PVIY010011285.1, on the reverse strand, counting down.
TTTAAAATTAAAGTAAGGAAGGAAAAATGTATAGGTACAGATATCAGAAGTTCTTGAATTATAAATATAATTTATATTATATTTATAACAGTATCTAAACTACCATTTGATTAACTATCAAAACTGTGTGCATTGTCAAAATATCAAATAAAAAGTTATTATAGATATCAACTTTGCTATAGTAGTGAGGTATATTAGTAAATATTTTGAAATTTTTGATTTCAGGAATTTGCTTTATCTAATATTACTATAACCACCTACTGGTTTTTTAACCGTTTTTAAAAAATATAACATATATATATATACAAAAAAAAAGAAAGTTAAAAGCTAGACTTTTCAAAGCACATGTCAACAAGCAGCTACAGAACAGTTCCAGAGTTTGTCATGGGCTATTATGCCCTCATCTCAGATTTTTCCTTCTTGCTGCTCCAAAAAACTGGCAGCTTTATCTAAGTCATAATAATAGAATCATATGGTATCTGTCCTTTTGTGTCTGACTTATTTCACTCAGCATTAGGTCCTCTCAAGGGTCATCTATGTTGTTATATGTTTTGGGACATCATTTTGTCTAAATGCAGCATAATGTTTCATCATATGTATATACTACATTTTGTGTATCCACTTATCAGTTGATGGGCACCTGGATTGTTTCCATCTCTTGGCAATTGTGAATAGTGCCACTAGGAACATGGGTGTGCAATTGTCTGTTCGTGTCACTGCACTCAATTCTTCTGGGTATATACCGACTATTGGTATTGTTTGGTCATAGGGCAACTCAATATTTAGTTTTCTGAAGAATCGCCAAACTGACTTCCACAGTAGCTGAACCATTTTACATTCCCACCGACAGTGAATAAGTGTTCCAATTTCTCTGCATCCACATTTATAATTCCTTGTTTGTTTAATAGTAGCCATTCTTATAGGTGTGGGTGATATCTCATTGTTGTCTTAATTTGCATTTCCCTTATAGCCAATGAAGATGAGAATCTCTTCAGGTGCTTTTTAGCCATCTGTACTTGCTCTTCAGAAAAGAGCTTATTCATGTCCTCTGCCCATTTTATAATTGGGTTGTTTGTTCTTTTATTGGTTGGCTATATAACATTTTTATGCACACAGGATATCAAGCCTTTATCCAATATGTGGTTTTCAAATATTTTCTCCCATTGAGTTGGCTGCCTCTTCACTTTTTTAACAAAGTCCTTTGAGGGACAGAAGCTCTTGATCTTAAGGAGTCCCCATTTGTCTATTTTTTTCTTTCACAGCTTGTGCTTTAGGTGTAAAGTTTAAGAAGCTACCTCCTATTACTAGATCTTGAAGATGTTTCCCTATATCTTTTTCAAGAAGTTTTACAGTACTGGATCTTATGTTTAGATTTTTGAAACATTTTGAATTAATTTTTGTATAAGGTGTAAGGTGGGGTTCCTCTTTCATTCTTTTGCCTATTGAAATCCAGTTCTCCCATGCCCATTTATTGAAAAGACTATTTTGTCCCAATTCAGTGGATTTGGGGGCCTTATCAAAGATCAAATATCCATAAATTTTGTGGTCAATCTCTGCACACTCTCTATTCTATTCCACTGGTCAGTCCTGTCTTTGTGTCAGTACCATGCTGTTTTGACCACTGTGGCTTTCTTTAAAGCAAGCTTTAAAGTCAGAAAGTGATAGACCTCCCAGTTTGAGCTTCTTTTTTTAGGATCTCTTTATCTATTTGAGGTCTCTTTCCTTTCAATATAATTTTTTTTTTGCATGGGCAGGCCCTGGGAATCCGACCTGGGTCTCCAGCATGGCAGGCAAGAATTCTGCCACTGAGCCACATTGCAGCACCACCTTCCATATAAATTTGATAACCAGTTTTTACAAGTCTTCAAAGTAGTTTGTTGGGATTTTTGTTGGTATTGCATTGAATCTGTAGGTCAGTTTGGGTGGAATTGACATCTTGACAATAATAAATCTTCCTATCCATGAGCATGGAACATCTTTCCATCTATTTAGGTCATTTTTAATTTCTTTCAGCATTTTTTTTGTAATTTTCCATGTATAAGTCCTTGACATCCCTGGTTAGGCTTATTCCTAGATACTTAATTTTTCTGGTTGCTATTCTGAATCTTTTTATCTTGCTGTCCATAGTTAAATTAGGAAATTCACTAGCCAAAATATAAATTTTGTACCAAATAAACATTTTTGCTTTAGTCTCACACATAATTAAAGTTTTAAAATATTAACTACCACCTATTTTCAACACCCTGCAGTATTGAAATTCCTTTGTTCCTCCTCATGCAAAAACATTTTAAAATTTGTACATTTAGTCACTACCATTATACACTCTATTTTGAATGAACATATATGCTTTTCTATTGGATACAGCTAGCAATAAAATTTCTGGCCCCTTGTATACATTATGTTCAGCTTTAGTAAGTTATTGCAAAGAGCTTTCCAAAGTGGTTATACTGATTTAAATCTCCTGCAGGAATGTATGTGAGTTCAAATTCCTCTACATCTTTATCCATCAATAGCTATCTGTCTTTTGCATTTGAGTTATCTGGTGTGTATATAAATGTGTATAGCCATATTCTATGAAGTTTTAATTTGTATTTCCCTGATAACAAAGTTAGCATCTTCCAAAGATTAAGCAGTATGTCTATTGGCCTTTTGGATATGGAGGTTGTGCTGGAAAGAGCATTATTATTATTTTTTCTCTCTCTCTAGAAAAGTTGGGGTGAGAATGGTGTACTTCTTCTTTAAATGTTGGAATAATTGATCATTGGAGCCATCTAGCCTGAAATTGTCTCTGTGGGAAAGTTTATAATACCAGATATAATTGCTTTAACATTCTCAACAAAAATGTCATCTCAAGGAATATTGGTAAGAGAGGTAGAGAAGAGATAACAACCCCCACTTAAGTGAAAGCAGCATTCAGAGGGGAAACATGAAAAGCAAAAAGATAAAGGGAAAGTTCATGTAAGAGATGGGATTGTAGGGGATTCTGCTTATTATTGATTTGAGATCCAGAAGATCCAGTGAAAGGTGATGTGAAGGAATGAGAGGTAAGATAAAAAGGAGGTTGTCTAGAGCTGTAGCAGATTAAAAATATCCTCATAAAAGTAAAAAAGCAAAGTAGAGTTCCCTAGTTTGAGAAACATTCATTCAATCTTTTCAAATCCTGCAAACTCAGAGTATGAACTCTGAAGACAGAGATTTTAGTTTTATGTTTTTACAGACACCTAGAATAGTATTTGATACATAGTTAAGTCAATAAATATTTGTGAAATGAGAAAAATGCTTCTATGGATGTTATTGATGTCAGGTGCCTCTGTCAGAGGATGTTAGATGTCACTAAAATCCATTTTTCCCTTTGTAGCAGAAGGTTACTTGGGTTCATGGCTTTCAAACTTGCATATTCTAAGTATTGATGGTCAGTACAAACCCACATCTTCAAGGGAAAACTACACAAACAAACAGCTAATAAACATGAAGAAGTCTCTTTCACAGTCATAGGATAAAAAACATATGTGAGCAGTTTTTATTGAGAATACCAGCTCCTTTGCAGCCAGGTGCAGCTCTGTTACTAAGTTCTTGCTGATTGTCTATAGGCAGAAGGGATATGTGTAATTTACATATACATATACAGCCTGTGTAATTTACAGGCTGAAAATTAAAATGTTGAATGTGTACTCCCATAGTTTATTTCCTCTTCTTGCTTCCTGAAACAATGAAAGTGGAGTCCAACCATAGATAACAGTACCCTATAATGACAATTACAACTGTAGTGGATAGGTGAATCATCTAGTGATAACAAGTTCAAATTATGGTTGATTAATATAAGGGTGGAAACTAGAACTCTGCAATTCTAACAAACTCCCTGGTGATGTCAATGATGCTAGTACATGGATCACATGTTGAATATGAAGGCCTCAGGGAAGGACCAAGAAATAGCTAGGAAGAAATAGTATTAATAAATTTGAGAAAAGGAAAGTGGCATGTTGAGTTTGTCACAAACCAGGAAAAACCTGTCTCAACAGTCCTAAATATTAAAAGGTTTCCCAGTAAAGAATATAGGCACTATATAGATAAATCCATCAGCTTAGAGTTCAATCCTTAGTTCTATATGAAAAAAAATCTTGATTTTAGCCCCAGGATTCCCTCATGACTGGCTCTTGTTGCCTGAACTCATTAGTTAACAGTATCTGAATCAGAATGTAAATGGAATGAGCTGCTATGAAAAATGTAAATCAAGAATACAAAAATAGTTATTCTGGTCCATCGATCAATATCTTTCTACACAAGTAAGAAAGTTTCCATAGAAAATCCAACTACAAGATGTTTCCTTCATGACAACAGAAGTTGAACAAGGGACATTATTGGTTATATCTTCAGGTACCACGGCCTAAAACATCTCTCCTAACATAGAAGTGCACTTGTTAGACAGACTGGCAAGATGTCTTACCACCTGATCAGTGAAACATTTCACTGTCATAAAATTGAGACTGATAGCTAATGAGAATTTTACAGATATACTCTGTTCTATATGCACTTCATTTAATTTTTTCTCCTTTTGGGAGGACTATATTAAGTTATATAGTACTGAAGAGCTCTTTTTTATATGTCAGGTTTTGCATTTTCATATTTATAATTTCATCCATGAAATATTGATTTTTATAATACAACTCACAGTTTCATAAAATTGCCACAAATTCACCAACCAAAAGTTTTGTGCACTATTGACTGAAATTATTTAAAAGTTTATAAAACTAAATATTATAAATTAGTAATTATTAACATGATGTAAAACAATATTAAAATGTGAGAGATTGTGACTGAATAGTGAATGTTTTTTATAGTCAGGATTGTCCTTATTTGAAAAAAATGGCTATGATTATCTCCTTGTACATGTTCAAGAGAAAGAGTAAAGTCACATTTAAGAATGCTACAAAAAGAAACCAAGTATCAAAGAAGGGCTTAATTACTTATATTTATGGTCCTTTTACAGTGACTTTGGGATGAGTGTTGAGCCTGAAAGTATGATCTAGACTCAGAAGTGTCAGAACTGATTAGCCAACAAAACATATCAGGTAGAAATCAGGGACAAATTTTTAGACTTGGGTTAGAAACCAGGAGAAGAAAAACTTAAAGCAGAATAATGTACAGAGAGGCAGGTAAAGCTATAGGCATAACAGGATATGGCTCACAGACTGCAAGACAGAGAACAGAATTAAGTACCGGACATTGGCTTCCCCAGATCTTGCTGCAATTTACTTTCTGTTGCTGTATGGAACACCAGCTCAAAATAAAATGTGTCTCCATTGTTCTCTGTATTTCCCCAAAAGTCTTACTGAGAGATGATTATATTTTCTACATGTGATTGTGAACATTTTCTCTGCTGTATCAACCCATTTTATTTAAGCAGTAACACTAACAAGTGGAGTCTTCCACTCTTCTCCCTCAAATCAGTTTGTTATACCATAAATGTCTCACAGCATTTTTAACTTCAGCATTCCTCAAAGTGCAAATAAAAGGGTTAAGCAAGGGTGTCCCCAAAGTGTAAAACATTACCACCAACTTGTCCACTGGAAATGTGGATGGAGGACAACTGTATGTGAGCATACAGGAAAAAAGAACAAGGTAACCACAATTATGTGGGAGGTGCAGGAGGAGAGGGATTTCTTTCTTCTGTCTGCACTCTGGTTACTCAGAGAATATTAAGTTAAAATTAGGAGAGGATCAGGATTATAAAACTCACCATGCATATGGCTCCACTATTAAAGTACATATATTACATAAGTATCCATGCAGGCAAGTTTCAACAGAGGTTGCATAACAGAGATGTAGTGATCAATATCATTATGGCCATAGAAGGGTAATTTTAAAGTAAAAATAATCTCTTCTGAAGAAAGAATACAGATCCACCCCAGGCCACAGAAATGTCTGCTCATGATGGTTGTATATTTCAGGGGCTTACAAATGGCCACATGGCAATTAAAGGACATGAGGATGAGCACAACGATCTCTGTTCTTTGAGCAGATGTGCCTGACTAAATCTAGGTACAGTCACAGTTTTCTTCACTATAGTAAATTCTTCCTTCTGAATGCCCTCTGTATGCTCAACACCGTCTCAGTGTCACAGTTTATTCTCAATAAAATGGGAAATTAAGATCTTTTATCTGAATGATATATGAAAGGAGTAAATGATTTTTCAATCATTTAGATGACAGAAGCAGCATCCCATTCCTTCTTCCAGGGTAAGGAGAATGATGCTGATCACTGAATATTTTAAAACAGATCCTTTACCTTTAGATTTCAAACAAATATGCATCTATTTCTATTCAGTGTTTAATACGCTAACAGGACATCATGATTTATCATGATAAATGCAAGATTTGAATTGACTTTAAAAGCCAAATCTTCAAAAACCATTTTTTAAAACAGCCTGCAGTTCTACCCAAAAAAATAATAGTATACTTTCAAAAACTATAAAAGTAAATTATGGATCATGGAAAACATTTTATCTAGATAGAATTATAGAATATAGAAACCTTAAAATCAAAGGTCCACTCCCAACCATTTTACCCTGCATTAGAAGTTTAGTGCATGATCTTAATTTATGCATTTTTATGAGGGTGTATTATACATGCACATTCATTTATGTATTTTGCTTTATATAAAAATATATAATAATATTATTCTGATATATATCATATGACTTGAAATTTTAATTTAATAATTTACATATTCATTATTTTACCTCACTATTTATGACTTTTCTTATTTTAATTGCTGAATATTATTCCATTTAACGGTTGCATCACAATTCACTTAACCAGCCCATTTTTATTTCTAATATTTCTAATATTCTGCTTTACACACATTCTGCAATGAACATCACTTTACAGACATATTTACTTATTGGTTTGAATATTTCTGTTGGAGAAATTCCTAGAAATGTCATCACTAAGTCAAAGAGTAAGCATATTTTAACTTTAATATATTTTGTAAAATTACTCTGTACCAGATTTTATCCCCAACAACAATGTATTTAAGAGCCATTTTTCCTACAGCCTAACTAAATATTTCCAATCTTGCTTGCATTCACCAAATAAGGTGAAAAATATCTAATTTTAATTGGCATTCATTCATATAATTTCAGTGATGACATAAACAAGTTGACATTAGCAAGAAATTATTATTGGTCTCCAGATAAAGTTAAATAAAATACAATGCAATATCAATATAGAGTTAAATTGTCTATATACTGATATCCATATCAAACTAAAATAATAAGAATAATAAATTGCCAAATACTTACTATGTACTAGGTATTTTACTAGTGCTTCACACATATTATACCATTTAATCCTCACCTCTGCTATGATGAGACACATCGTATTGCTGAGGAAGAGGAAAAAGAATAGTCCTCAAGACCATACAGTTAATGAGTAACAGAGCCTGGATTTGAATCCAGGAATTTGACTTTACAGTTGATATGCATTTCCTGTGTATAAATTTCTTATGGAGAGAAAAAATTTCTCCAATAAATCCTGTATGATAAGTGTTAGCAGTGTGCAAGGTGAGTGCCTTGGGTCATAAATGAACGATCAGTTGTCCTGTGTCCCCTTAAAGGTGTATGCCCCAGGCACATGCACCATCAATAGTACCTGTCTCTCTAGTTAAGAGCCTTAAACAGACTATTTCTGTTTTTAAGTCTTCTAAGTTAGCTTTCATGAGAACTGCTTAGTGGAGATAGAATTATCTACAATAGCACTCTTGTTGAATGAAAACTATAATGTCAATCGTAGACCCAAAAGCTAATGTTTTCCTGAAAATCTTCTGCAGCAAGGAGCTTAGTCCCTAAATAATCTTTCCTGATTTCACCCTGCTGTTCCCAAGCAGATCACCTGCATCACCCCCAATATCACCACCATCATCTATAAAGGCAGAGCTCCTCACAAATGTATATGCCTTTATATAGATATCAGTACAGAAGTATATAAAAATGTTCAACTCACCCTTACATTGAAAATGAAAATCAGGAAGTATCATTAACTAATTAAAACAGAAAGGAATAAAAGTACCTCATAAATTCTTACTCAGAGGTGTTTAGTAGAAAAATAAAAATAAAAGAAACTTGACACAAAAATGAAAACAGAAAATTGAGAGAGAGAAAGAAAGAGAGGAATGACAAAAGGGAATCAGAACATCTCTCTGAAGTCATCTACACACACCAGCTATTTCCACACCTCCCCTTCCTTAAGAGAACATCTCTCAAACATATAAATACACTTTCATTTGATCAACTTAATGATCTGGATAGAAGCCAAAAGACACTTTTTCTGGGATGATTTGCCAAAAGAGATTAAAGTAAATCAAGCTAAAAATTGTCAATAGCTCAAGGCACTCCATCATGTGACCACAATTTATATAAATTGATAAAACAACTCAATTATTAACACTTGTTAATTATCATATAATTGTGCACGTGGTTAGGTGATTACATTATTTCAACAATTTCAAAATAATAGCTCAAATTAATAGGAGCCAGTTTAATATTAAAATAAGTTTTTTTTGTATGCTGTATGGCGGGGTCTCATTTCATTCTTTTTCCACGTGAGCTTCCCATTATTGCAGCACCATTTGTTGAATTTTTGTTTATTTGTTTTTGTTTGTTTGTTTGTTTTTGGGAAGTGCATGGACTGGGAATCAAACCCGGGTCTCCTGCATGGCAGACAAGAAGTCTATCTTGAACTACCCTTGGACCCCCTCAAGTAAGTTTTTAAAGCCACCTCCAAAGCTCAGTCTGGGCTCATTTCTGTTTTTTAACTTCAAAAACCCAGCCAGTTATTGAAGGTAGGTAGAAGGTATAAGATTGTGTAGATGACTTATCTAGGATCATATCAGGGTAAATAAATGTTGGACCCTATCTAGGATTTACTCACATGAAGCTTCTTTTACAGAAGAACTAGGAATCATGACACATTAGCGTTTCGACTTGGTTATTCCAAATGCGGATGTGAGTAAATCAGGATCTACACAGGGAGCAAATCATCCAGTCATTTAATGAGAAGTTATTTTGATAGGACTAGAGTTTCTAGTGATCTGAAAGAGAAATTTAAAACAGCTTCTCTGAGTGCCCAAGGGCTTAAGAAAGAAACAACTTTCGAAGTTGGCAAAGGAAATTAAATATCATTTAAATTGGCAAGGTTGCCAAAAAACCAAGCCAGGTAATTTCTTTACAAAATTATTCATGATACTGTGACTGTTGTTTGGCTACATTTTGAGCTTAATTTGAAAACAGTTTCCAATCCACCTCTTAGAAGAAACATCATTAATAAGATGTTCTCTGTTGGGTAATAGACCTGGACTAAGTGGGAAGAACGCCATTTTCAAAACTGGTGAAAATGTGCTAGTTGCATCATTTCAATTGTATTCCTTTGAGGTTGAGTCTCTATTGACTGAGGAGCTAATCAGCATGTCAGTGAATTCCCATCCAACCCTGCAGTGATATTCTTATCCCAGGGGCAGAACTTCATAGGAGCCATGCCAAGATGATGCTTCACAAACACAAAACCAAATCATAAATATGACCTGTCCTTTGATAAACAGAATGAACACACAGTCATCCATTCACTTGATACTATGGATGAAGACAAAGAAATATAACTCATTCTTGGCCACCTAACAAGTAGCAGTACTGATTTGTCAATCTCCTAGTCTGGTGCTCATTTCACTTAGCAAGACTATTATTAAAATTATGTCAATATGACTGCAGGTTAGCTATCATTTTTAAGGATTAAAAACATGTATCTCATCCAGAAAAAAATAAAAGTACATTTCTCATAGTCACAACAGATAATATTCTCAAGTAATGTGTTTCCAATTTAGAAACGTTGGGCAATATAGCCTTCATTCTTTTTCTAACTTCAATAATAAAATGATATCTAGCATTCACACCATATTTCACAGTTTATAATTGACTCATTGCCATATATGACATTATACTCTAGGCTCTGGACAGGAAGGATTCCCAATTATACAGAGTATAATTCTCATAGCTGATGAGCCAACCTCTGTAATTGGATCATCTTTATTAATATTTTGGAGGAAGTTATTCCACCTTCTTACCTAATCATTTAAAGGATCAGAGAAGTCTTTCTCAACTGTGTTTTCATTATCACATCCTAAGTAATTTCTTTTAGATGTCTTTCATAACCATCTCTGTCATACATTTTAATACCACAGTTATACTAATTTATGTTGTTTATGTATGTCTGTGATTTATATGTAAAAACAGTAAGATATTTACCCTCTTGCAGGAACCAGTTTTTACCCTCTTGCAGAAGACATTATTCCCATTACAAATGTATATATTCAGTTAACTTGTAGAAAAAAGGAAAGGTAATGCCATCATTTGAACCTCAGTCTAATTAAAATTTTAGCATTGCTTCAAACAACTACAGAAAATCCAGTTTTTCTTTTCTGCATCACTTTTTCTGTCATCATATTTATCACTAACAAAATTTTATTATTTGTTTCTTTTTTTACTTCTTTATTCTTCCCCTCCAGACTTTAAGTTACATGCAAACATGACCCTTGTTTGTATTCTTCAACTTTGTATACCCAGTCCCTAGAACTGCCTGGAATACTGCAGGCACTGAAAAATATTTCTTTGATAAACTAGCCAATTAATTTCCTAAACTTAATTGATCACAGAGCTATGTTTCATTACGTTTTCAAGTAATATATGTAAGCACAGTATGGAATAACCATAGGAAAACCCCTAAATAAACAATATTTAGCTCTTCAATGTGCTACTCTGATGCCCAAATAGAGAATCAAGTCACCTCTGCAGTGGAATTGCTTGTTTTTCCTCCAACCATCACTCTCACTCATGTGTTGCTTTCTTTGAAATTCAACCACAGATAATTCATTCTTTGAGCTTATTGTATCCTACTTTTGAAATATACATATGTTCATGAAGGGTAATACATGCATGGCAACAAAACCACCAGATGGCTTTTCCTGACCCAAGGAGAATAAAGAATAAATAAATACTCTATGAGTAAACTGGGAAGCTGATGTCAAGGGAGAGCTAAGGAGAAGAAAGTAGAAACCCCACAAATAGGGGAGAAAGCCTCAAGGATGATCTTTACAATGTCACCGAAGGTCTGTCCTGTGTTTTGATATTTTCTCATCATGCTAAAAAACAGTATTTTAAAGTGCAAAAAGTGGAAGAGGCAGAGTCTGCAAGATTTGAAATTGTTGTATAACTTCATGAAGTCTCGTTTTAAAAATCTAGTAATACTTGCTGCTAGAATTAAGATTGTTAAAAGATGCAAAGAATCTAACATTGTGTATGCCTCATAATTGGTCTTTCAACAACGATTGAGCTTACTCCACTCAATTAAATAATCCCTACTATTTTGATTTAATGAATGTGCAGATTAAACCAAAGTATTCTCATACATCAGATTCAAATATTACTTATCACATTCATTTTTAGGAGAAACATAATACTTTCTTTTATGTGGTTTTATTTTATTTTTTACATGGGCAGGCACCAGGAATCAAACCCAGGTCTCCTGCATGGCAGGCAAAAACCCTGCCACTGAGCCACTGTTGCCTGCCCTATGTGGTTTTGTTTTTAAAGTACCAGGAATAATCAGATGACAGTTGGTCCCTATGAGAGGCTGTTGATGAATTGTGCAAAGACAGATCTAATTCCTTAACATTATTCCAAAACCAGTAAGATTCCAACTGTTGAGACTTTCAGACAGCCTTACATTTCCTCCTTCAGTTCCTACGCCATCCAAGTTTGCTGTTGACAGTTTATAATTTGTGTCTCATTAATATTCTCAATCCTCCATTTAGGTTTTGGTTCCCCCCTAAGACACAGTCACTTGTCTTGTTTTTTCTTTTGTCTTAGAATGACATTTGCTCAAAATTTCTATAATGGATGAGAGTGTCTTATCTAACAGTCTTAAGGCAAAATGAACCAAGAATTCTTTCGCCTAGATTTCTTGAAGCATTTCTCACCAGTGACTGGAGTCTTGGTCACTTGAATAGATTAAGTGGTAATTACATCCTGTTCCAGGCCTACATCTTTAGCAGGTTCTGTCTGTATCAACCCAAAACACCGGTGCCTAAGCTAGACCATACTGTCACCCTGAGGAACAGGGGTGTCTTGCTCTGGTTTTACATAATCGAATTATGGAGGAAAAGTGATGAGAGAGTTTGAGAAAGGCAACATTTGCTAAACGTAACACAAATTGAAGTCTTATAGAGAAAGAAGCTTTGGTTCACAAATTGCTATGTAATAATATACAATAAACCTATATTTTTATGTGTATAGAGGAACATTATTGTTGGAAAATATTGCTACACATGAAAAAAGACCACAATAAATTTGACACCATATTTCTTTAAGGATAAAGTACATAACGAAGAATGAATATAAATTTCTTATCTATAGATATAAGCTTACCAAAGACAAATGTGTTTTATTTGAAAGAGAATAACACTGATATTAGGAAGATGTGGATCTGAATTCTGTAGCTGAAACTCTTAGGTGTCTAATCTGAGGTAAATAAATTACTAAACTTCTTAGCTTCAATTTGTGCCTCTTGTACATGGGAATAGTGTGCTACAATTTTAGTACGTGGATAAATTAGCTACCTGACATGATTATACCCATAATACAAGGTTCATTTAATGTAATTATATGTATTGTTCCTACATTACCATTTTTAGTTTAGATTAAATAAAGGAATGATTATCCTTATTGCTTTCAAGTGGCTTTTTATGTCTTGGTAAGAAGAAAAAAACTTATTTTATCTTCAAGAAAAACTGAACCATTAGGATGTTTGAGGAAATTAAACCAAATTATAGGTAAAGTCAAATTGTCCGATAATAGTGTTTTTCTTTTGTATGAATCATCCAAAAAAAGTTGGTGGTTCTTTCACTCCTCAACTGTTCCATACCTCCACTCACCTCACATGTACAACCCAGGATTTCTTCTTTTTTGCTTTATCAAAGGCAGAGACAAAATAAAAGAAGTTGTAAGGCCAAGTTTCCATAGAAAAGTCATTTCACTCAAGTAACACATGTGAAGAATTTTGTTAAGTAGCAGTGTCACCCTGGAACAAAATATACCCTAGAATCATCAAACTAAGGATTTACAGTTCTTTCCATTGTATATCCTGGAATATGAATATTATACATGAACATAGGAGCCTTTCAGGTCAAATACCTGAAAAGCAATTAAAAACAGCTAGTTTTAAATTTAAAAATTAAAAGTTTCTGGTCACTGTTCAATACTCAAAAATGTTAGTTTTTCATCCTTTCTTCAGTCAACTACTTGTGGAATTTAATAATCCTCTTTCATGTTTTACCAAAGATATAATCCTCTCTGTTTTGTGTGTCATCACTTTCTTTGCATTATGAAGAATGAAGGTACTCTCTTCTTCAGCAAATTCCTATTGGCATTTTTCACTTCTGTGTCTCTCACAGTGTAAAGGGCAGGATTTAACATGGGCATAAGGACTGCAGAAAACACAGTAATCAACTTGTCCCCTACGGTCCCCTAGTACAATGGTAGAGTAGAAGTCACATGTGGAGAGAGCTTTGCGCTGTTCTTTGGAGACGTGAGATTTCAGGTAGCACAGGATGACAACATAGGAGATGAGTAACATGGACAAAATGAGCAAGCACATGGCCCCACCGTTGGCAGTCATCGCCATTCTGAGCATGTTGGTATTAGTGCAGGCAAGCTTCAGCATGGGAAGAGGTCACACATGAAGTAGTCAATGACATTGGGGGTACAGAAGGGCAAATTGATCATGAAGAGAATCTGCACAGTGGTGTGGAAGATCCCCTCCAATCCAGGCCATGACCATGAGGAAGGGGCAGAGCTTCTGTTGCATGGTGGTCACATAGTGCAGGGGCTTCCAGATTGCCACACAGCAGTCATAGGCCACGGCAAAGAGCAGGATGATCTCTGATCCTTCCAGGAAATGCTCCACAAAGAGCTGCTTCTCATTTCCTCCGTGATGCTGTTTCCTTACGTAATACTTGTCACCTATAAAACATCTTCTATAGGGCACCATTTTCTCTAAAATCTATTGAGAAAGTATGGGCTATATGTGTGGGGAGATCTGGAGCCTTCTCCTGTTTCCACTTCTGTGTGACTTTGCTAAGCCATTTCAGTACCACAGCTTCTAAGTCTGCTTTTGCATCTGTAAGAATACTAGTAGTGACTGCAAAATATATTTTGTAAGCTCCAAAGTGTTGTATACAGAAAAGGGATATTCCCTCTTTCAGGAGAATTGACATTTGAATTCATAGCTCTAACGGTGAAAAGAAAGATATTGTCCTTTGGTCAAGACATATCCTAAGATGAGAGATTAAGGAAGCTTGTAAGTAGTTAGAGACATATTCTCCACTATAGAACATACTATTTATATTTGTTTCCTCACTGTGAAGAGTACTGTGCCTCAAATAGTGTCTTAGATGCCTGACACTTAATAGGTGATGAATAAATGCTTAGTGAATTGCCACACTTCCTGTATCTCCATGTATAAAAATATAAATGCTTCTCAGCTAATAAACCTAGAGCTGAATTGCTCCCATATTCCTACTCTCTTTATCCTTACTCTCTTTACAGTTTCAATAGAATGGGGCTAAAAAATTAAAATAAGTAAAATAATTCTTGGTAAGATCTGTTGTCCATGAAGGCCTGTCAAGCAAAGGGAGAATTTATTTTCAAAGTTTTAAATGTATAAGTCTAATCTGGAGAACAGAAAATATTTCTATTTTATCTATCTTAAGGTAAGATAGATAAAATAGAAATAGATGATAGACAAAGTACAATATATACATATACACATACACACACAGATACACAATTATAACATCTACTTATTTCTTTCACATTCACTAATCCAACAAATATTTATTGCACTCTCACTATGTATATTTATTTATGTGTTTGTCTGCATAAAGTCACAAAATTCCTTGTTAAATGTCTTTAGTAATACCTCTCCACTACAAATATTTTCTTAATTGTGGCTAATGAGACCTCTGGGGTATTTTCCCATTATTAGCAGAACTTGCTACCATCCAATTATTTCACATTACTTAACTGAGCACCTGAGAACTTTCACAGAATCTCATCCTTAAATTCATCCTTAAGTCTATCTAAAGACAAATCACAATAATGAGAAAAAATGAATCAAATGCCAAAAAATTAAGTAAATTGACACTATGATTTTGGGCTTTCAATATCAAATGAATTTAAAATGGAGTTTCTGTACATTTTATATTGTAAGAAGTAGATATTTAGGTAGATAACTATCTGATTAAAATTTTTTTTTGCCATGTTATGTTTCTCTATCAAGCATCCTTTATGTTGACCATAATTTTTAGATATAAGATTCAGGTATGCAGGTAGTGACAGTTATGAGCCTTATTATAATAAAGGAACTTCAAAACAGATAATATGTTCAATACTTCCCCAAGTCAGGTGTTTATTTATTTCTCTGATTGTGGAATTAAGCTAACTTGATGAAGATGAAAATAATTTCACTTGTGAATTATAGGTATAGGGCAAAATGTATTTCCTTCAGCCATTTAAATTTAGTCTCAAAATATACTTATGGAGTGGGAAAGCTAATCCCTGGATTGATTTGAGAGTGCGATCACTCTGAGCAACATGTCCTGATAGAAAAATAGCTTAATAAAACTGACTGAGACCACGTAATGAGTCTCAGTCTGATGAGACATTTGAATATTATAGTGCTGGGCATGATAATATTTGTGATAGAAGATGCCAAAGAAAGCTTAAATGGGATATGAAACTATCTTCAATTTGTCTTTCATCTCTGAAATGAAACAGAGAGTCAAATCAGACAATTAGCATGTACTTACAATTTTACCCTGTCCAACCTCATCAAAGATTTAAATCCACATAAAGGATATGGGGATGGCCCATTAAATGATCATCCAGCTCCTACTTAAATAGATAGAGTGGTGTGGTGAAAGGTTTCTTTAGAATCCCTACCCCTGCAAGCTCCCCAGGACCTATAGTCTTATGGAGAAAGGGCAGAGTCTACAGAGTTAGATCAAAATCAGTTAGGGTTGACTATGAAGGTAATTTTTCAATGACAGTGTTCCTGAAGCTATACCGGATAGTGTTTCTAGAATACAAGTCAAAGATGAGAGTGAAATAGACATTGGAAAGAGAGTAACACATTTCCAAACTGGAAGAATAAACCAGAAATGAAATTTGGATCAGATCACAATTGATCAGAAGTGGTTGAGACATAGTTTGATGTTTGACAGATTCAGAAAGTAATTCCACATAAATTTGTGTCCCACAGTATTCTTATTGGTAGTTTCGTGCATGTCAATAGACACAATTGCACACTCCCAGGACAACACTCAACAGTAGAAATCATGTCCTTCCATCCCAGGAGGACATTTTCTAAGATACTTATCAGAAACAGGAAAGTTTAGAGTGGGGGATTGTGGTCAATTGCTGGTCAAGATACATATAATATCTCATAACTTTTCAATTTTACCTCTTGAAAATTACATAAAAGCAGAAGTTATACATATATAAACAATTTTTAACGTAAAAGAAATTGCATGAATAGAATAACAAAACTCAGAAACACCTTCTAAATTACTTAAGTAAACTCCCTGTAGGAATGGGGAGAACTGTTTAAAGTTTTAGAATGAGGTGGTGACACAGGAAGAAATAAAACCACTGTCTCCTGATCCTGAAGCCTGCATCCTTATTCTCCTTCATGTTTCTACAATCATATTACGCTTGCTAAATAATGTAATATCATACAGTCAACTGACTTCCTCAGTAAAACATAGTACCCATGACAGGGCAGACTGGATTTTTCCATCTAAAGATGTATTAAGACATCTACAACATACATCCGTCTTTTGGTAATATAACCCATTTTTTAAAAAGAGCCAAAAGCTACTCACAGAATCTTATGAGTTAAGTGAGTTAAACTAAGAAATACTTCCTTTGCTCAAATGTGGAATAATGACTTCAGTTTTCTTACACACCTTATAAACTATCTGCAAAAGTAGTTTGCAAAGAGGAGTCTCAGAAGTGTACTTAATAATGTCAGATACAAATAACTAAGTGAATAGCTAATTTTTAACACTGGAATTGCTTTATGGTTGAATTTCACCTTGTGTTTTTGAAAAAAATTAGCATTTAGTCTCTTCTAATGATTTTCAACCTAATAAATTATCATTTCTTATGTCAGATAATCAAAAGATATTTTAACATCCCAAACTATAATCAAATACTATCACTGAGAAATTACATTTAATAAAAAGGTCCCAGGATGTAAAGTAAGAACATTGGCACTCAAGGCTGACTGACATGTTCTGTGATCTTTTAATGTAACCTTTATGATATTTCAGTATTTCTCTGTAAAACGAGAACACTAGATTTCAATTTTATAGGGTTGCTATGACTATATGAAGGCATTTACAATTTTTCAGATTGGTTTAAATAAAATTAATTTTTATTATCACTGACATCATTCACACCATAGAACAAAGTGCCCAATATAATTTTAAACATTAGATATATAGAGTATATTTCAATAAAGCATTGGCATGTATCTTCTCTCTAAATTGTGTTACACACTCTCCTAGAAACCAGTAGGCAATACAGCTTTGTGACAGCTGCTTTTATATTAGGTATGTTATGCAACTCTGACATTAGAAAAGAGATCTTTGTTAAAATATTTTATTGTGGTATCATATATACAACTCAAAATTTCCCATTTTTATCATCAATTTGCCACAATGCAACAAAAGATCTATTCTACATGCTGCCTTTTTGGATATCCTTGGAAATGGTGGGAAGAGCATGGAATTTGGAATAAAACAAATGTTTATCCAGAAAGTAGCTTTCTCTGACATTGAGTGATCATTTTATCTTTTTGAGCTTCAGTTCCTGCATATGTAAAATAGGAAAAACATGGTGATAACACATAACTTGCAGAGGTTTGGAGGTAGGGGAGACTTTAAAGTAATAAAACATAAACATATAAAGTTTTTGATAGAAATAAAATCTTTGCATTGGATCATTTGCTATCTGAAATTACTCTTTTGCTTAACAACATTATAATAGCATTCTTTACCTTTGTGTTCATACTGTGGAGATAATAGGGTTTAGCATGGGAGTGACAATTATATGGAATATTATTATGGCTTTATTCAGGGAGAAGGTGGCTACTGGCTGTAGAAACAAAAATACAGGGCAAACACATGAAGAGATGATCATTTTCATTAGCTATACGGGAAATGCATTTTAAGACAACAATGAGATACCACCTCACACCTATAAGAATGGTTTCTATTAAACAAACAGGAAACTATAAATGTTGTAAAGGATGTGGAGAAATTGGGATACTTATGCACTGCTAGTAGGAATGTACAATGTTAAAGCCACTGTGAAAGACAGTCTAGTGGTTCCTCAGAAAACTAAATATTGATTTTCCCTATGACTGGCAATATTACTACATAGTCTATATCCAGAAGTGCACAAGCAGACATTTATGCACTGATGTTCATGGAAGCATCATTCACAATTGCTAAAAGATGAAAACAATACAAGTGCCCATCAACAGACAAGCTGATTAACAAAATGTGGTGTTTTCATTTGTAAAGCTGCTGGAATGCCATATACCAGAAATGGAATGGCTTTTTTTTTGCATACTGTATGGTGGGGTCATATTTCATTATTTTTTTCCAAGTGAGTATCCCATTATTGCAGCACCATTTGTTGAATTTTTGCTTGTTTGTTTGCTTTTTGGGGAAGTGCATGGACCTGGAATCAAACCTTGGTCTCTCATATGGCAGGTGAGAATTCTACCACTGAACTACTTTTGCACCCCCTGGAATGACTCTTAAAAAGGGAGTTTATTCATTTGAAAGTTTACAATTTTAAGGCCATAAAAATTTCCAAGGCATCAACAAGAGGTTGTCTTCACTCAAGAAAAGCTGTTGTCTGGAACCCCTTTGTCAGCTGGGAAGGCATCTGGCTGGTGTCTCCTGGGAACTTTGGTTCTGGACACCTCTCTCATCTGGGAGGGTACATAGGGATGTTGCTTCTTCAACAGCTTTCTCCAGGGGCATTTTTCTTCCACATCTTCAAAGCTCTCTGGCTATGTGGGCTCTATTGGTTCTCCCCAAAATGGTTCTCTCTTATAAGGCTCCAGTAAACGACCCCACCTTAATGAGTGGAGACACATTTCCATGGACCATCTAATCAAAAGTTACCACCCGCAACTGGTCACATCCCCAAGGAAACAATAAAAACATACCACTCAGCAATATTAAATGAGCATTAAAGTACTTGGCTTTTCTGGGGTACATAATACTTTCAAACTGGTACACGTAGTATGTACATATAATGGAATATTATGCAACAGTAAGACAAAATGGCACCCTGAAGCATATGACAATGTGGATGAATCATGAGGACATATTGTTGAGAGAAAAAATCCAGACACAAAAGGATAAATACTAAATAATTTCACTTTTGTGACCTTCGTAAAGGTAAACTCAGAGGCTTATAATACAGAATATGGGGGACCTAAAGACACATGTAAGCTAGATATTGGTGAACAGTTAGCTAATGAAGTTGAACTTAAATGTAAGGGAATAGATAGAAGTGAAGGCAGTTCATTAGACGGTCTGAAAGTAACATTGCTAAATTGAAGGTGAGTGTAATTGAAAGGGGTTTTATAGAGCCATGTATTCCACTGATTAACAATACAAATATAAAGCTTGTGCATGAGCTATTTCAAAGGTATGAATCTTGTAGAAAAAGTTTATAATATCAGAGTATAGAGGTAAACTACTATTTCATCCTATGGATTATGTTTAACAGAAAGACGTCAACAGTAGCACAGCAATACCAGGGGTAAATAATTGGGGGGGATGGACAAGAGTTAAGGAGAGGTTTGGATTTTCTATTTGGTAAGGGTATGTTTATCAGTTATTTTCTCTTGGAAGCAATGAAAATTGTCTAAAATTGAGAGTGTTAATGATTATACCACTAAGTGATGTAATGTGAGACAGGGACAATTGACTTTGAACTTATAAATGATGCCCAATGGGTAAAGGTGGCTGATGTATACACTGACTGAGAAGTAGAATAGTAAATTGTTATATATACGTAGATATTTTGCTGCTACAGAAAGGAATGAAATCGTGAGGTATGCAATGATGTGAATGAATCTGGGGCACATTTTGTGATGCAAAATAAGCCAAAAATAAAAGAGCAAATATTGTATGGTCTCATCTAGAAAATAATCTTATGAGAAAATTGGGGGCTAGACTGCAAGCTCTTACAACAGTGACATTTAGTACAGAGCTGTAAATGCTATTTTTAGATTTTGAGATTTTGCGCTGTATATGTATAACCTGGTAAATCAGAATATAGGGTTAAGGCAGACATTGTCTTTATTTTAGAACCTTACCTACTCTATACAACCAAAGGAGGAGAGGTTTATTTTGTCCAAAACCTAAATTTTCTGTAGCACATGATCTGACAAAACCTGTCTGGATAGATCATTTAAACAACCCAAGCATATGGAGCCCAGAATGGAGATGAGGGCTTGTAATTCTGTAAAGCTTAATGTAATGCTCAGATACATCCCAGCATATGTTGAGAAGATAATTAAAATGTATTGGCAAAGTAACCTGAAGGATGGGAGAAAAAAAATGAAACAAACTTTATCACCAGGGAAACCACTGATAATGTTTCAAATATTAGGGAATCCAAAAACAATAGGCCAAGCCCTTGATCTGGAGACTTGTTCTTGTGGAGCTTATTTATGTAGTGGGGAAGCTAAGCCTACCTATAATTATGCCTAAGAGTTACTTCTGAGGGGCCTCTTTTGTCGTTCAGATGTGGCCTCTGTCTCTCTAAACCCAATTCCGCAAGTAAAATCATTACCAAACCTACTACCTGGGACATGGCATCCAGGGGTGACAGTCTCCCTGGCAATGTGGGATATGACTCCCAGTTATGATTCTGAGCCTGGGACCAGGGATATGCAATTCCTTCCTGATGAAAAATGGAAAAGAATTCTAAGAAATAAGGTATCAGTGGGTGGGAGAGTTCAAAAAGAGTCAAGAGGCAACTATGGAGGTCATTCTTAAACACACCTCAGCTAAATGTTACTCTTATCATGGTTTGCCAACCCCCAACCAAAACTATTCCTGCCAACCCTGAAGAAGTCCTAAGGCATTATCTAAGATTCTACAAAGGTTCTGTGGCAGTTAGATTCAGTTGTCAGCTTGGCCAGGTGAAGGTGCCTAGATCTATTGCCATGGACATGAGCCAATGGTGTGTGAACCTCATCTGTTGCTGATTACATCTGCAATTGGCTAGGAGGCATCCTGCTGCAATGAATGATGTTTAATTTAATTGGCTGGTGCTTAAATGAGAGAGCTCAATGTGCTCAGCATATTGAGCAGCTCAGCATACCTCATAGCAGCTCAGCATACCCCAAGCAGCTCAGCATACCTCATCTCAGCACTCGCAGCTCAGCCCAGGCCTTTGGAGATGCAGAAAGAAATCAACCCGGGGAAAGTTGTTGGAACCCAGAGGCCTGAAGAGAAGGCCAGCAGAGATCACCCTGTGCCTTCCCACGTAAGAAAGAACCTCAGTTGAAAGTAAGCTGCCTTTCCTCTGATGAAATAATGAAATAAATCCCCTTTTATTAAAAGCCAATCCATCTCTGATGTGTTGCATCCCAGCAGCTTAGCAAACCAGAACAGGTTCCATGCACTACTTTTCAGAAACCTACACCCTCCAGGTGGGTTCCTGAAATCCAGAGAGGTAGTTACTCCAGAACTTCAACTACTTACATCCTCCTATCCCATATTATTAAAAGCCCTTTCCAACATAAAATATTAGAATGGACATAGCCCAAATACACCTAAGTATTGGGAGAAAGATCAAAAGAGAAGGTGGAGTTATAACAGAGAAGATAGGTTTTAAAAGTGAGTATGATAGCTGAACATTATATTGATTTTTTTTTAGTCTCCAATGTCTTGGAGCAATTAGAAGGAAAAATCTGAAATTGTGGGATTATAACCCATACCAAACTCTGAAATCTGTTCCATAACTAATTGTTGTGGTGTGCTTTGAAATTTCTTGCTTTTTTGCATATATGCTATTTTTCACAATAAATACATATACAAGGCACAAAGAACAAGCAATAACTGGGATGTGGGAGCCACAGGTCTCTCTGTCAAGCTGTGAGTCTTCAAGGGGTACATGATGACAACACAGGACATCAATAATATTATAAACACAACCAAAGGGATTACTCCAGCAGTGGCAGCTATTAAGAATCAATGAGGGAAGTGTCTGTGCAGGCAATTTATAACTGGGGGGATAGCCACAGGCATGAGTGCAGGCTGTGAGATTTTGATTTGACTGACATTAATTTTACTGTTATAATAACTTTTTAAACAATTTGAATAATTAACTTAAAAACTACACAGTCTTAGACTAAAGGAATCAAGTTTATTAAGTCAAATTTTTATGTACTAGGTAGGTACCATATCCAACAAACAGGAATTTGGAATCAAACCAAAAATTGTCCACAAAAAAAGTTTTTTTGCCATTTAAATGTATTAGAAGAAGTATTTTCATATTCCATATTCCTTTCCAGTCTTAGTCTTTTAAAAGAACATATCTTTATCTTTCCAGCAGAATGAACTGGCATTGTAAGTCTATTTTTTTTTTTTTTTTTTTTTGGTACGGGCAGGCACTGGGAATCTAACCTGGGTCTCTGGAATGGCAGGTGAGAACTCCGCCTGCTGAACCACCATGGCCCACCCTGTAAGTCTATTTTTTATAATCTTTTTATTATATAATATATCGTATATACAAAGCAAAGAAATAAAAAAGCAATAGTTCCCAAAGAACCCCACAACAAGTAGTTATAGGACAGATCCTAGAGTTTGTCATGGGCTACCATATGATTGTCTCAGATTTTCCTTTCAGCTGCTCCAGGATATAGGAGACTAGAAGGCATAATTTTTTTTTTATCATCATAATAGACTTTTTTGTGAAAAATAACATATACACAGAAAAAAACAATAAATTTCAAAGCACAGCACCACAATCAGTCATAGAACATATTTCAAAGTTTGACCTGGGTTGCAATTCCACAATTTTTGGCTTTTACTTCTAGCTGCTCTAAGATACTGGAGGCTAAAAGATATCAATTTAATGATTCAGGAATCATATTCATTTGTTAAATCCTATCTTCTCTGTATAACTCCATCATCACCTTTGATCTTTCTATCCCTCTCTTCAGGGGTGTTTGGGATATGGTCATTCTAACTTTTTCATGTTGGAAGGGTCTGTCAATAATTTGGGGTAGAGAGATGGAACTGCCTGATGTTCTGGAGAGGCTGGGCCCACTCAGTTTCAGGATATATCTGGTTCAGGGAATCATCTGGAAGTTGTAGGTTTCTGGACAGTTACACTACTGCATGGAACCCTTGTGGAATCTTATATATTGCCCTAGGTGTTCTTTAGGATGGGCTGGAATGGTCCTGGTTGGGGTTTGGCAGGTTAAGATAGGTAGCAATATCTAACTGAAGCTTGCATGAGAGCAACCTCCAGAGTAGCCTATTTACTCTATTTGAACTCTCTCTGCCACTGATACTTTTATTAGTTACACTTCTTTTCCCCCTTTTGGCCAGGATGGAATTGTGGATCCCACGATGCCACAGCCAGATTCATCCCTGGGAGTCATCTCCCACACTGCCAAGGAGGTTTACAGACCTAGATGCCATGTCCCATGTAAGGGGGAGGGCACTGATTTCACTTGTAGAGTTGGACTTAGAGAAAGTGAGGCCATATCTGAGCAACAAAGGAGGTCCTCCAGAAGTAACTCTTAGGCATACCTATAGGGAGTCTAAGCTTCTCCACTACCTATGTAAGTTTCACAAGAGTAAGCCTCAGGATCAAGGTCATGGCCAATTGATTTGGATGTCCCTAAAGTTTGACACAGTATTAGGGGATTCCCTGATGATAAAGTTTAATAGTTCCATACTTTTTCTCCCATCCCAGAAGGGACTTTGCCAATACTTTTTGATTAACTGCTTAATATACTCTAGGATGTAATCAGGTACTACATTAATCTATAAAAGATTAAAGGACCTCTTTTGTATTCTGGGCTCCCTCTGTTTCAATTGTTCAAATGAGCCATACAGATAGGCTGAGTCAGATTATGTGTTACCGAAAAACCAGACTAAATAAATCTTTCATCCTTTGGTCTCAAAAAGTATGTTTGGTTCTAAAATACAGACAATGTCTTCCTTACCCCTGTGTTCTGAATTACCTTAACCCCAACCTGATTGGCTTCATTCTTATCTCTAAATATCAGGTTATATATATAAACGGTTTCTTAAAATCCAGAAATAATAATTACCGCTCTGGACTTAATGTGTTTGCTATAAAAGCTTACAATCTAGTCACCTGCTTTCTTATAAGCATTTCCTAAAGGAGACCATGCCATTGTTGTTCTTTGTTTTCTGACTTGTTTCACCTCACCAAATGTCCCACATGTTCATTCACATCATTGCATGCCTCATGGTGTCGTTACTTTTTGTAACAGCACAACATTTGTTCATAAGTATACACCACCCTTCCACCAATCTGCTTCTCATTCAGTGCATCCTTCAGCCACCTGCATTCATCAGGCACTATATATGGTGCCCAGAGTCCATAGTCCATCAACACTCTCAATATTAGATAATTTCATTGTTCCCAAGAGAAAGAAAGCCAATAAGCACACCCTTGCCAAATAGGAAGTCTAAACCTCCTCTTAACCTTTGTCCCTCCCCCCATTATTTACCTCTGCTGTTGCTGTGGTAATGTGATGTTTCCCTTTTGAACATTGCCCATAGCATGCAATAGCAGTTTTCCACCTGTACTCTGGACTTAAACACTCTTTGTACATAAATGATACCTTTGGAGTAATTCTTTGCAAGAACTAATTTATATTTCTAGTGTTAATTCCTGGGACATGTAGGTCTATACACCCCCTTTCAATCTTGTTCATCTTCAATATGGTAATATTACTTATATACCCACTAGAGAATTGCCTTCACTTCTATCTATTGCCTTACATCAGAGTTCAACCTCATTAGCTAGCTTCTATGTATCTCTATATTTTATATAATGAGGCTCTGATTTTACCTTTACGATGGTCAAAAAGTGGAATCATACAGTATCTATCCTTTTGTGTATAGCTCATTTATTTCACTCAGCATTATGTCCTCAAGGCTTATTCATCTTGGAATGTACTTCAGTACGTCATTTTGTCTTACTGATGCATGATATTCCATCGTATGTATATAATGTATTGTGTTAATCCACTTGTGCATTGATGGACATTTGGTTTGTTTCCATCTTTTGGTGATTGTGAATAATGCTGCTATGAACATCGATGTAAAAATGTCTGTTTATGTCATTGCTTTCAGCTCTTCTGGTTAAATACCAAGTAGTGCTATTATTGGGTCATAGGGCAACTTGATAATTAGTTTCACAAGAAACCGCCAAACAGTCTTCCATAGTGGCTGCACCATTATACATTCCCACCAGCAGTGCATAAGTGTCCCAATTTCTTCACATGCTCTCCAACATTTATAGTTTCCTGTTTGTTTAATAGCAGCCATTCTTATAGGTGTGAAGTGGTATCTCATTGTAGTTTTGATCTGCATTTCCCTTATAGCCAATGAAAATGAGCATCTCTTCATGTGCTTTAGAGCCATCTTTATTTCTCTTCAGAAAAATACCTATTCATATCTTCAGCCCATTTTATAATTGGGTTGTTTGTTCTTTTGTTGTCAAGTTGTATGATTTCTTTGTGTACACAGGAAATCAAACCTTTGTCTGGTATGTGATTTCCAAATATTTTCTCCCATTGAGTTTGCTGCCTTCACCTTTTTGATGAAGTCTTTTGAGGTACAGAAGCATTCAGATTTGAGGAGTTTCCATTTATCTATTTTTTTTTCTGTTGTTGCTTGTGTTTTGGGTGTAAAATTTAGGAAGCTACTTCCTATTACTAGGTCTTGAAATGTTTCCCTACATTTTCTTCTAGAAGCTTTAAGGTGCTAGTTCTTATATTTAGGTGTTTGATCCACTTTGAGTTAATTTTTGTATAGGGTGAATGATAAGGATCCTCTTTTATTCTTTTGGCTATTGATATCAATTCTTCCATGCCCAATTATTGAAGCGACTATTTTGTCCCAGCTCAGAGGATTTGGGGGCCTCATCAAAAATAACTTGACCATAGATTTTGTGGTCTATTTGTGCACTCTTGATTCAATTCCACTGGTCAATGCTTCTATCTTTGTGCCAGTTACATGTTGTTTTGACCACTGTGGCTTTATAATAGGTTTTAAAGTCAGGGAGGGTAAATCCTCCCACTTCATTCTTCTTTTTTTTTTTTAGGATACTTTTATCTATTTGGGGTCTCTTTCCCTTCCAGATGAATCTGGTAACTAGCTTTTCCAAGTCTTCAAAGTAGGTTGTTGGAATTTTAGTTGGTTCTGCATTGAATCTGTTCATTAATTTGGGTAGAATTGATATCTTAACTACATTTAGCCATCCTATACTTGAGCAGGGAATGTCTTTCCACCTATTTAGATCTTTGATTTCTCTTAGCAATGTTATGTAGTTTTCTGTGTACAAGTCCTTTATGTCTCTAGGTAAGTTCATTTCTAAGTACTTAATTATTTTTGTTGCTATTTAGAATGAATTTTTTTTCCTTATCTGACTCCTCAGTTAGGTCATTGCTTGTGTGTAGAAACATTACTGATTTTTGCACATTCATTTTATCTCCTGCCACCTTGCTGAATTTGTTTATTAGCTCAAATAACATTGCTGTAGATTTCTCAGGATCTTCCAATTATAGTATGTCATCTGCAATTAATGAAAGTTTTACTTCTTCCTTTTCAGTTTGGATGCTTTTTATTTCTTTGACCTGCCTGATTGCTCTAGTTAGAACTTCTAGTACAAAGTTGAATAATAGTGGCAACAGTGGGCATCCTTGTCTCATTCCTGATCTTAAGGGGAAAGTTTTCACTCTCTCTCCATTGAGTATGATGCTGGCTATCAGTTTTTCATTTATTCTCTTTATCATGTTTAAGTAATTACCTTTGATTCCTATCTTTTGGAGTGTTTTCATCAGAAAAGGGTGTTGAAGTTTTGATGCATGCTTTTTAAGCATCAATTGAGAGGATCATGTGATTTTTCCCTTTTGCTTTGTTAGTGTGCTGTATTACATTAATTCATTTTCTTGTGTTGAATCATCCTCGCTTTCCTGGTATGAACCCCACTTGGTTGTGGTGTATAATTCTTTTAATGCATTGTTGGATTCAAATTGCTAGTATTTTGTTGAGAATTTTTGCTTCTATGTTGGGGAGATTGGCCTATAATTTGCCTTTCTGATAGTATCTTTACCCGGTTTTGGTATTAAAATGATATTACCTTCATAAAATGAGTTAGGTAGAGTTCCTTTTTCCTCATTTTTTTTTGGAAAAATTTGAGCAGGATTGGTATTAGTTCTTTTTGGAATGTTTGATAAAATTCCTCTGTGAAGCCATCTGGCCCTGGACTTTTCTTTGTAGGAAGATTTTTGATGACTGATTGAATCTCTTTACTTGTGATAAGTTTGTTGAGAGCTTCTATTTCTTCCTGAGTCAGTGTAGCTTGTTTGTGTGTTTTCCAGGAATTTTTCCATTTCATCTAAGTTGTCTAGTTTGTTGGCATATAGTTGTGCATAGTATCCTCATGATTCTTTTATTTTTTCAAGGTCTGTGGTTGCACACACCTTCTCATTTCTGGTTTTGTTTATTTGCATCCTGTCTCTTTTTTTCTTTGTCAGTCTTGCTAGTGGCCCATAAATTTTATTGATTTTATCAGAGAACCAAACTTGGTTTTATTGATTCTTCTTATTGTTTGTTTGTTCTCCTACTCATTTAACTCTGCTTTAATCTTTGTTATTTCTCTTTTTCTATATGCTTTGGGGTTAGTTTGCTGTTCTTTCTCAAGTTCCACCAAGTGAGCAGTTAAGTCCTTGACTTATGTTTTCTTGTTGTTTTGTTTTTTATTTTTTGGATGGACAGGGTCTGGAAATTGAACCTGTATCTCTGACATGGTAGGTGAAAATTCTGCCCTGAGCCACCATTGTACCGCCTTTTCTTTATATTTTCTTATATTTTTAATATAAGCATTTAGGCAATAAATTTACTTTTTTAGCACAGTCTTTGCCACATCCCATAAGTTCTGATAAGTTGTATTCTCATTTTCATTTATCTCCAGATGCCTACTGATTTCTCTAGCAGTTTCTTCTTTGACCCACTAGTTGTTTAAGAGTGTGTTATTTAATCTTCATAATTTGTGAAAGTTTTTGTTCTTTGGTAGTTATAGATTTCCAGCTTCACTCCGCTGTGATCAGAGAATGTGTTTTAAATAATTTCAATGTTTTTAAATTCATAAAGACCATTTTGTGTCCCAGCATATGATCTATCCTGGAGATGTTCCATGAGCACCAGAGAAGAATGTATATCCTTGTGTTTTGGGCTGCAATGACCTTTATATGCCTTTTGGAACAATTCTTTTATCAAGTACTTTAAGTTTCTTATTTCCTTGTTTATCTTCTGTCTGGTTATTCTATCTAATAGAGAAGAGTGGTGTTTTGAGTCTTCTATTATTATTGTTGAAACATCTATCACTCCCTTCAGCTTTGCCAATGTCTCTAATGTACTTCTGAGCTCCTTGATCGGGAGCATAAACATTTATGATTGTTATATCTTCTTGGTGAATTGACATTTTAATTAGTATATAGTATCCTTCTTTGACTCCTATGGTGTCTTCACATTTAAAGCCCATTTTGTGTGATACTAGTATAGCTACTCCTGCTTTCTTTTGGTTACAGATTGTGTGGAAAATCTTTTTCATCCTTTCACTTTCAATTTATTTGTATCCTTGTGTCTAAGATGAGTCTCTTGTAAACAGTATATGGCTGGATTATATTTCTTATCCATTTTGCCAATCTGTATCTTTTAATTGGCAAGTTTAGTTCATTAACATTCAAAGTTATTACTGAATAAGACATTTCTTGAAACCACCCTCTTATCATTTTGATTTTATTCATCAGAACTGTATATTCTTTTCCCTCTTTCTCTCTCTTTTTTTTCTTTCTTTTTTTTTTTACATGGGCAGGCACCGGGAATTGAACCTGGGTCCTCTGGCATGGCAGGCAAGCATTCTTGCCTGTTGAGCCACTGTGGCCCGCCCAGTTAGAGAAAATTTAAGAAGCATCATTAGTAAACTTGATCTACTACATAAGAGAACAATACATCCAACAACTATGAAGTTCACATTCTTTTTGAGTGCACATGGTATGTTTTCCAAAATTGATCATGTGCTTCTACATAGAGCAATTTTCAAAAATGTTTAGAGAATTACAATCATAAAGTATGTCTCAGAACAATTAGAAAGTTATCTAGAAAAATTTTAAAAACTAGAAAATCTCTATATCTTTGACAATTTAAAAATACATTTCTAAATAAATCATAGGAAAGACAAATTGCAACAGAAATTAGAAAATATTTTTAACCTAATGATAATGAAAACACAACATATCAAACTTGTGAAGGCTAACTTCTCACTTTCATGTATTAGAAAATAGTAAAGTTTGAAAAAAATCAATGTACTAAACATACATTCAAGGAGTTATTAAAATGACAGAACTATTAAATCAAAGTAAGCAGTGGGATGGTGATAAAGTTAAGTGGACTACTTTATTAATTAATCTGCATGGTTTATGTGATAGTTAATTTCATGTGGCAGTTTGTTGAGGTTATGGTGTTCAGTTGTTTGGTCAAGTAAACACTATTGTTTGTTACTGGGGGCATTTTGTGAATTAAATCATTAGTCACTTGATAACATCTAGGCTGATTACATCTACAATCAAAAAAGGAGCTTGCTGTCAATAATGAGAAAAGTCTCATCTAATCAGTTAAAGGCCTTAAAGGGAGAACTGATAATTTCAGCAGTCAGATAGAATTTCTATCTCTAGTTCAGCCAGCCATATTATCATGGTGAACTCACTGAAATCTTCATTGTTAACAGAAGTTCCAAAACTGTAACCAGCCCTACTGAGTACAAACTTCTCAATTCTAATGGTCATGTGCCCTAATTCCTATGATAAATATATCCTATTGATTTCATTTCTCTGGATAATCCTGGCTAATACATTGTGCCAGCAACAGCCAAAAGTAGACAATTTCTACACTTGCTCACTCAAAGGTAGCTGTCAAATATTGTGAGGAAGGAAAATCCTCCCAGCCATCAATATTTTAAGCAACATATCAGCTTCTCCACTCCATGTGGAAATAGAATGAATTACGGATCTTCACTAACTCATGGACCATGTTTAATGGTCTTGGTAAGCCGTTGAGTAATTTGGAAAGAAAATAAAATGGAAATTCAATGATATGTGGGTGGATCCCTCAGAAGGAACACCAAATGCAATGTTCACTTTCATTTCAGTTCAAAGAGAATTCACAGCAGAGGCAGCTCTAAAATCTGGTTAAAAAGATTTCCTTGTGAATATAGTCAGCTTTGTTCCACAACCACCTCTGAGGTTGAGCCACAGTTTCAAAGATGAAGGCTATACATGGGTTCAATGGACAACTCAATTTACCTTTCACCAAAACTGACCTTGCTATTGTCACTTCTGTATGTCCAAAAATGCCTCAGCACCTAATATGGTACCATTATCTAGTAAAACTAACAAACAATAAGGTGCTAGTTTATGTCATTGAAACTCCTCAATTGGAGTTGATAGCAACTTGTTTTCTTATATACCGGGTATGTATTTGTCCTCTCTACCTGCAGTCCATTGTCCATTGCTAGGGATGCCATTCACCATCATCTCTGATTAGGGAACACATTGTATGGTAAATAAAATAAAGCAAGTCATTTGCTTGCATATAATTCACTGGTATAACCATGTTCCACATCAACTAGAAGCAACAGGCTAGATTTAATATTGTAATGCTTTCCTGAAAGCTGAGTTATTTTGCCAGATGTGATAGTTTTGCCAGTTTGAATCTATTATGCAACCCAGGAAAGCCATGTTTTAATCCTTACCCAATCTTGGGGGGAGGGGGCAGCCATTTAGTTTTATCCTAATTCAATACTGTAGGTTGAAAACTTTTGATTAGATTGTCTGCACATAGATGTGACACACCCAATAGTGGGTGTGGGCTTTTAATTAGATGGAGATGTTGACTCTACCCATTCCTGATGGGTCTTGATTAGTTTACTGGGCTCCTTTGAAAGAAGAAATATTTTAGAGAGGGTTAGAAATGACAGCTGACAGAAATATCAGGGCAGAGCTGACACAGATGCCAGCTAACACTTAGAGAATGGAGACATGAATGTTTGGAATGCTTGGAGCCCCGCAGACATTGCCATGAGATATTAAGCAAGCCAGAACCTGCAGAGAGCAGAGGGAAACAAAGAGACAAAAGCCAGCCCTAGAGAAGCAAAGTGAGTAACCCCTACAGGAACAGAAGCTGAAAGCATGGATTCCAGGAACCAGGGACCATCAGATGCCAGCCATATGACCTCCCAGTTGACAGAGGTGTTCCTGACCCATGGACCTTCCCTGAATTAAGGTATCTTTCCCTGGATGCATTAATTAAGGCTTAGAATTGAAAACTTGTATCTTACTAAATTCCCCTTTTTAAAGGCTGTTCCAGTTCCGGTATATTTTATTCTGGCAGCTTTCAAACTAACACAATACTCTAGCCTGAAAGTTTGGGATGCTTTCTTCTATATGTTTGATGCACAGTATGTGCTCTGGAAGTTTTAATCATCTTACACCTTGTGCAATGTATAAAATTATGAGAGAATGCTACCATGCTAATAAACTTTCCCCCATGAAGCCTTATATTTTTGCCCTCCTCCACTCCAATATCCACAAGATACATTTCAACATAACTTCCCCAAGGTCTTGTCAGTACATATAAACCAGACCCTGCAATTTTTTTCATTCAGTAAATCGTTTCCTTCTAAAACAGAACTATGCTTTCTAGTTGGGCTACACTGGTACCTGAATCTAATTATTGACCTAAAGGTAATGAGGAGTTGCCCTGGAAAGGGGCATGACTTTTGATGTGGTGGCTGTATTAGTTAGGGTTCTCTAGAGAAATAGAATCAACAGGGAACACTTGCAAATATAAAATTTATAAAAGTGTCTCATGTGACTGCAGGAACACAGAGTCCAAAATCCTCAGGGTAGGCTGTGAAGCTAAAGATTCCAATGGAGGATCTGGACAAACTCCACAGGAGAGGCTCACCAGCCAAAACAGGAAGCCTGTCTCTTCTGAATCCTCCTTATAAAGCTTTCAGTGATTAGATTAAGCATCACTCATTGCAGAAGTCACGCCCCTTTGGTTGATTACAAATGGAATCAGCTGTGGATGCAGCTGACATGATCATGATTTAATTCCATGAAATGTCCTCATCGCAACAGACAAGCCAGCAGTTGCCCAGCCACCATTTGGCCAAGTTGACACATGAACCTGACCATGACAGTGGCTCTCTGCAGCTGACACAAACCTTGAAGAGACTAACAGCTGCAGGCTATTAATAGCTACATGGCAGCTTAAGCAACAAATCCTTCTTCTTGAAAGTGTAGCAGTCTAACATTTGAATCTATCTCTACATTGGCAGGAGTTCCTTCAGGATTCTAGGAGAAACTTTTAAGAGAAAGGTTACAGGGTGACCTGCCAGTGCAATTGTTAGAGCTGCAATTGCCACTTGCCATCTTCCTCCACTTTCTATTTTCCTAATCTCATCTTTTGCTAGCACCTTTACTTGTCTCAGTGGCTTGCCTAGAGATGTAGCATAGACTCTTACCTTTGAAAGGTGTGATCCCCAGTTCACTATGCCCTTCTCAGGGTAGTGTTTGTGCATTTTATATTTACTCTCACAATCGAGCAAAGGAATAGCAAGACTTGCCCAAACAGATTACCCAGAAGCCAAACATATTCCTTGATGCCTCCTTCATATTACAGTACCTCCTTCTCCATTTGATACTCACGATTGAGTACCTCTGCTAATGGTGTGAGAAGTTCTCTCTCCCAATTGCCACAGCAATCCTCCTAGTGCTAGGAAAGTCAGATTTATGATAAATCCAATGGTTTGACAGAATAAAGTGAATAAAAAAGGCTCCTTTAGAATTCAATAGATCCATTTTATCGCTAATCCTGAAGGTTGCCATAACTGAGTTTTACAGTATGTTAGCCAATGAGTTTTCTGTTACTTGTAACCAAAAGCATCCAAACTGAAACATCTTTATCTTGAACACATATGTGAAATTTGGTTGATTCATTATTCCTGCTTTTCATTTCCATATATATCTATTTTTGAACTAGTAGCACATGATTTTAAATTTACGGTGTTACAATTTGCCTTATCATCTAGGGTGGCTTACAACTCTTTAAATATTATAACTTCTATATCTTCATGATTCCAAGTGAACTTTTAGAATCTAAGGAATGTCAGGAAGAGTTAGATTTTATGTGAAAAAAAAGCAATATATGTTTATTATTTCCCCAAGTATTTATATATAACATACTGTCACTATTTTGTGTGATGTACTTTTGACATGACCATGCTCAAAGTAAGTTAATGATATTATCATAATAATTTTCTTCCTTAAAAGAAACTTAGGAGGGCATGCTATGGTTGCTCAGCAGGCAGAGTTCTTGCCTGCCATACTGGAGACCTATGTTCGATTCCTGGTGCCTGCTAATGCAAAAAAAAAAAAAAGAATCTTGGGATTATTTGAGCGATATAATAAATATTGCTAGCCAAGTAGAACTGATTAATATAGCCAAAACACAAATTCTTGACCAATCAGGCAAGCTTCTGGGAATAATTAAAGATCTGGTCATAACCATTAGAGATATCTCATAAACATTATATACATCACTAAAATTTCTATATTCTAGTTATAAGAAAGAGATGACACTGCCTTTAGAAGACTTTATAACTGGATTTGCTCATGCAGTGCCATTGAAAGCCTATACTCCTAATACTCAGATGCTTTCTGAAGTATTTGCAGTATGAACATATGCAGGATGAGATTCTGACAGGAGACTAATACAGCCACCCAACAGTGGGATTAGTGTTCAATAACTCCATGCTAAACTAACCAGATGCAGCCCATTTGAAACACAACTTTTATAAAGACACAAGTTAAAAGCCTCACAAATATCCTTTATTCCATGGATGATGTCAGACGGTCATATAAAAAAAGATGGTACAGTATAACAAAGCTCCTTAAGAAAATAGAAATAGTATTACAGAAACATCCATGTGAGGTGACTCAGCAGTATAGCATATTCATATGTATAATATTCAGAACAATATAAAATATCTACAAGTTTTCTATACCTGTTGGTAAGTGATGATATGAATGCAATTATTCATTTCCTGCTAAAGAAAAACAAGATACATGATTTCCCAATGGAAACTGCCCAAATGATTGAATATGGACCTCTGCTGAATTTCACCCTCTGAATGGTAAAACCTTGATCAAGGAAGGCAATGTTAACCCTATTCAAAGGCCAGATGTATGAGCATTATAACTCATAGGGCAGGTAACATGTGATTCTCACTCTCACTGCAATGTCTACATATTTACAGATTCATATATTGTGGCTAGTTGCCTCACCACATAACCAAGAAATACAGCAAAAGAGAATGTTTTTGTGGAAGACCTTATGAGTAATCTGAGGGTAAATTAAAGTGGGTCACAGTGGAGTCCACCAAATAACCCTGATTTTGGCTGAAAAACAGAATAAAATATCCTTGGTCTGGCCTCTGGATGTGGTCACTAGGATATATGAGATGAATGATGGCTAGAACAGCATATTCCAAAGCTGTTCTTATAGCCAACCAAAGCTATTAAAGTAGAAGAGTTTACTGAATAACAATGGCAGAAAGCAACTTAAAATAGCTTTAAGAAGAATCCTTGCCCCAGGGGGAAGGACTAACACCTAGTGTGTAGTGAGATTACAAAGAGCCACAGTTCCTGGGGGTGTCAAATAGATTTATCATGAAATAGGCATAGTTACAATTTGGCCTCATCCTGTTGTGCAAGGCACAAAAGAAAACTTTATCAAGCTATTGAAATCTGTTTTAGTTGGCTAAAACTCTCTGAATGCAATATACCAGAAATGGATTGGCTTTTACAAAAGGGATTTATTAGGTCACAAATTTATAGTTCTAAGGTCATGAAAATATTCAAATTAAGGCATCAAGTGGAAGATACTTTTTGAGGAAAGACTGCTCACATTTTGTATTCCTCTGTCACATGGGAAAGCACATAATGACATCTGCTGGTCCTTCTCTCCTTTGTTCTTGTTTTGTCACCAGACAAAGGCCATGGAATTTTTTGCCCAGTGCACTCAATAACCAATTCTTGAGACACCAGGATTTCAAAGAGAGAAAGTGTTTATTGCTACACATGTAGTAGGAGAGCAGACAGCCTAATGGCCCAAAATCTGTCTCTCTGAGTTTAGGATATTCAAGGTTTTTAAGGATTTTACTTTAGCAAAGGGAGATGAGGTCATTTTGGATAGTAAGTTCAAAGCAGAAAAGGAGACAGAGTTATCACTATCATTTCAATAGGAGGACATAGTTGAAAGAAAGGGAGACAGAGCTATCATTTTAGTACTAAAGGATTGAGCCAAATGGAAGGGAGACAAGTTATGTTTCAATAGCACAGCCTAGCAGATATGATTTACAAATATAGGCAGCTGAGCCTAGTTAATAGTTGACTTCATTAATATGAGGACATTTGCCCAAGAAGAAAGTGGCCAGATAAAGGGTATAACAGCTCTTACAGGCACAAAGGCACAAGATAAGAACTTTTACAATCACTTCAGATATTCAGACTCTTGATGATAGTTTAGGCCTTTCAGGTATTACCCTCTGTCTACTACAACATCCCCCAAAGCAAAAGAAACATCTATGTAATGATTCAGTGATCAAAATCATCCTGAAAAATCCTAATTTCTCAATTACAGTTTCAACATGGTTCTTTCATTTCCTGGGGGTCCTTCTTGCTTCTTTCTGTGAGCACTTTCTAAAATGTCTCTTCTTTTTATCCTCTCGTAATGGACTCCAGCTAGGGGATTGAGACCCACATTTAGATGGGCTCTGTTTCATCTCCATGGAAACAACCAAAGAAAATGTCCCATCCACAAGATGTCTGCCCCAACAGGGATGGATTAGAAGAACATAGAATTCCTGGGGTGCATAACAGATTCAAACCAGCCCAGAATAATACATTGTATACCAGTTTGTTCTCTTATATTATTTGCCTTTTACCTAGGGACCCTATATGATTGAGGGTATGTGGCAAATGAAGTTGAAGTATAACAGAATACAATTTTATGGTTTTAGGAGTCAAGAGTCAGGCCAAAGCTGCCAGACACTGAATTGCATATGGGCAGGTTGAGATTATACATATCTTAAGAAGAATAAAATGCTGAAAGGCTGAAAGAGTTAAGCAGAAATTTCAGCAGCTTCTCATGTAGATGTGTGTGGGGAAAAGTTTGGAATTCAAACTCTGCCAGGTTAGAGGGACTTATTAAATGTTTTAGACTATCCAAGAAGTTGGAAAGACCTTATGCCTTAGGATTAAGGTCTACATCACAGAATTAAGACTATGTTGTAAGACTTACATCAAAACTAAAACATATCCAGTATAACAAAGCCTAAAGTTCAACCTTTATAGGGATAAAGGAAAAGTGCCAATAATTTAACTGTCTGCCAGAGCAAAACTCAATATAGTGAGAAGAAGACAATGAAATACAGAATCTCTAAAATGTGTCATCCAAAATATCGAGTGTGGATTCTCTTAAAAATTCATTACACATACAAATAAACAAGAAAAATGTGATTTGCAGTCAAAGAAAGAAAAAGTCATTAGCGTCAGACTGAGAGAAGACTTAGATGTTAGTCAACAAATGAGTTTTTTAAACTAACTGTGAAAACTATGTTTAAAAATCTACTGGTGTGCCTATTACAAACTATGGACTATAGTTAACAGTAATATCTTAATAGTCTTTCATGAACAATAACAAATGTATCACACCAATACATTTGGTCCGTAATGGAGTAGGGTAGTAAGGGGTATGAGACAATGTTTTGGTTTGTTAAATACTGCCAGAATGCAATGCAACAGAAATGGAACAGCTTTTAATAAGTGATTTCATTAAGTCACAAGTTTACAGTTCTAAGGCCATAAAAATGTCCAAGTTAAGGCTTCCAAAAAGAGATACCTTGACTCAAGAAAGGCCAATCAGGGAAGGCATGTGGCTGGTATTTGCTGGTCCTTTGGCTTCTTTTTTCAAACAGTTACCCTGGGGGCATTTTCTTTCTTCATCTCCATTCATCTTCATCTGTGTCAGCTCTGAAGCTTTTCCCAAATGGTTCCTCCATCTTTAAAGGACTTTAGTAAGTGACCCCCCCCCTTGAATGGACACATCTCCATGGAAACCATTTGTGCCACTTTGAACCTGTGGTATACTCCAGAAAAGCCAAGTTCTTTAATCTTCATTCAATATTGCTGGGTGGGATATTTTTTTCTTTTTTACTTAAAAGAAATTTATTCTCTCCTTTTCTGGATGCTCAAAGTCTAAAACCAAGGTATCAGCAGTGCTGCACTTCCTCTGAAAGCTCTAGGGGAGAATCTTTTCTTGCCTCTTCCATCTTCTGGTAGCTGCAGGTGTTCCTTGGGTTGTGGCTGCAGATCTCCAGTCTCTGCCTCAGTCTTCACACAGTCTTCCCATTCTCTCACTCTGCTTTTTCCTTACAAATACACTTGACATTTGATTTAGGACCCATCAGGAAAATATAGGATCCTCTCATCTTGAAATTCTTTTTTTAAAATATTTTTGTTGAGAAATACCCTCACACATACAGTCCCACTATATTATACAATCAATGGCTCAAAATATCATCACATAGTTGTGTGTCCTTCACCATGACCATTTTCAAAACATTTGCATCACTCCAGAAAAAGAAATGAAAAGGAAAAAGGGCTCATAAATCCCATACCCTTTACCCCTTCCTCTCATTGATCCACCATTTTTCAATCTACCAATTTTTCACCTTTTATCTCCCCCTATTATTTATTTATTTTTATCCTTTTTTTTTACTCCTCTGTCCTTAACCCTGTATTGAAGGAGCAATAGACACAAGGTTTCTAAATCACACAGTAACATTGTAAAAGCTATATAATTATACAGTCTTCTTCAAGAATCAATGCTACTGGAATGCAGTTCACCAGTTTCAGATACTTTCCTCTAAGCACTCCAATACACCATCAACTAAAAAAGGACATCTTTACAATGCATAATAATAACATCCAGGATAAACTTTAGATTCTTTTTGAAGTATCTCAGCCACTGAAATTTTATTTTGTCTCATTTCTCTCTTCCCCCTTTTGGTCAAGAAACCTTTCACATTCCCATGATCTTATTCCAGCTCATCCCTCAGAGTCAGACCCCATATTGCCAGGGAGATTTACACCCCTGGGGAGTCATGTCCCACAGGGGTATGGCAGTGAGTTCACCTGCCAAATTGGCTTAGAGAGAAAGGCCACATCTGAGAGAGAAGAGAGGTTCTCTGGGAGTGACTCTGAGGCATAATTATCAGTAGGCTTAGCTTCTCCTTTGGAGGAATAAGCTTCATAGAGGTGAGCCTCAAGACTGAGGCTTCAGTATATTGAATTGATTTTCCCCACTGCTTGCAAGAATATCAGGAGTTCCCCAAATAGGGAAGTGGAATATTTCCTCCTTTCTCCCTAGTCCCCCAAGGGGACTTTGCAAATTCTTCTTTGTTCACCACCCAAATTATTCTGGGATTATGTCAGGCCATCACATTAACCTGTGCAAACCAACAAGATCTGTAAACTGACCATACAAGTTATGTTAGGGAATGTGTTACCCAAAATGTAAATTTTGCACCATATAAACATCTCTTCCTTTGGTCATGCACAAAAGTTGAAGTTTGAAAATATGGTCTATATCATCCTTTACTCAGTATTTTGATTTACCTAACCAAATCAGCTTTATTCATACCTCTAGATGAAGTCTGATCGCTTGTTCAGCTTTTTAAAATAGTTGCTGAATGAAGTAATGCTCAATTTCATGGTGCCAATACTCAAACTCTGAGTCTCAGGTGTCACATAAATACCCAAAGTTTTAGGGAATGACCAGGTTATACACAAATAGCACAGTATATCTGTATTTAAAAATATCAGTTACAAATCCTAAATATATGTGACTGTTGCAAGAGCTAAATCTAAGAACCTTTTATAATAGGGCCCAAAATGATAACCCATACTCTAGACTTCAATTCTCTGAGTTTGTATGTTATAGTCAATACAAATGAGAGAGTCATGAAATTTGTTTCTGATATTTTATCCAATACACTGTCCTTAAG
The DNA here is from genome assembly GCA_004026745.1 of Myrmecophaga tridactyla. NCBI lineage: Eukaryota > Metazoa > Chordata > Mammalia > Pilosa > Myrmecophagidae > Myrmecophaga > Myrmecophaga tridactyla. Next base: position 2,607 of record PVIY010011285.1, on the reverse strand, counting down.
TTTCACTCATCTCTTTACATGTCTCATGACTTCATTCCTTCTTGCAGCCACTCAATAATCTGTTGTATGTAAACATCACAGTTTCCCCTTCCATTCCTCAATCATTGTACCCTTAGGACACCTCGATCCATTGCAAATCATGAACACTGCTACCATAAACGTCAGTGTACAAATGTCCATTCATGTACTCACTCTCAGTTCCTCCAGGTACATAGCTAACAATAGGATTGCAAGATATTATAGCAACCTGTGTGGGATCTTTTTATTGTTTCCATGGAGACGTGACCCACCCAAATGTGGGTGGTAACTTTTGATTAGATGTTTTCCATGGAGATATGCCTCCACCTATTCAAGGTGGAGTTGCTTACTTGAGCCCTTTCAGAGGGAACCATTTTGGAAAAAGTTTTAGAACCAACAGAGCCTACATAGCCAGAAACCTTGGGAAATGAATAAAGAAAATGCCCCCAGGGAAGCCGCTTAAGAAGCCTGGACAGAAAGCTAGCAGACATCACCATGTGCTTTTATAGTTAAGGGAGAAACCCCAAATGTCATCAGCTTTCTTGAACCAACGTATCTTTCCTTGGATACCTTAGTTTGGACATTTTTATAGCCTTGCCTTAATTTGGATATTTTCACACCTTTAGAACTGTAAACTTGCAACTTAATAAATTTCCCCTTCTGAAAGTCATTCTGTTTCTAGTACATTGCATTCGATCAGCTCTCATAAACTAAACCATCATCTAATCAAAAGATCTCGCCCATCAATATTGATGTGACTACCAGATGGGAAAGTGGAATATTTCTTCCTTTTTCCCCAGGAAGGAAATGTTTCTTTGTTCACCAATATTGAATGAGGATGTGGGTCACATCTCCATAAAAACAACTTAATCAAAAAGACCCCACACACCAATATTGAATAAGGATTAAACAACATGGCTTTTTTGGGGTATGCAGCAGTTTCAAACCAGCACAGATATTTTGGGTTTTCTTTTTTATACTTATTTTTGAGTGTGATAATGATAATATTTGAAAATGTATTGTGGTGATGAATACACAACTATGGGATGATACTGTGAGCCATTGATTGCATGCTTTGGATGTATTGTATGGTGTTTGAATATATCTCAATAAAATTGCATTAAAAATAAAATAGAAAAACTCTATAGGAAAAAGATAAATATATTCAATGAAAAGATTTTAAAAATTCAGGAAAGTATTGGAGATACAAAAACAGAAACAAATGGAAATTCTGTAACTATAAAACACAATGTATAAAATCAAAATTTCATTGGACAGAAATAACATCAGATTAGAAAATATGCAAGAAAGGATCAGTAAACTTAAGAGCCAGTTGATAGATTTTTTCTCTAAATAAAAGTAGAGAGAAAAAATATTTTAAATGAACAAATTCTCAATAACCAATGAACAATATTGATCATTATAAAATGCATTTGTTGGAGTGTCAGAAGAAAGGAAGGAGCAGAAAATATGTTTGAAGAAATAGTGGCTCCCAATTTTTCCGTATTTCACCAAACTCATAAGGTCATCATTCCAATAAGCTTGGCTAACATCAAAAAGCAAGATAAATATACAAATAAATCACACCTAGACACATCTTAGTCAATTTGATAAAATTAAAAGATAAACAGAAAACATTAAAATTAGCCAATGGTGAGAAAAACACATTGCATAAAAAGAAAAAATAATATATATATGAAATGACATCTTTGCTATGCTAAAAATAAGAAAAATGACTATCAACTTAGAAATCTAAAAATAGCAAAATTCATTTTTTTTCTAGATGAAGCCAAAATACAGACTTTTACAGGAAAATTAAGGCTGGGAGAAGGCATAACCAAAAGATATGTATAACAATAAATACAAAAGAAAATTGCTCAAGTTGAATGAAAACAATATCACACTGAAATTAGTATTTGCATGAAAGAATGAAGAAAATAGAAATGATATAGGGCAAATAGGAGTCAATATTCTTTCCTAAATAATTTTTTTAAAAACCCCATTCTATTTAGGGCAAAATGAATGACACCATATTCAGGGAGTTATAGCACATATAGCAGTAAAATATATGACGACAATCTCATAATGGGTATTGTGGTGTATATTAGTTTGTTAAAGCTGCCAGAAAGCAACATACCAGAAATGGAATAGCTTTTACGAAGAGAATTTAATACATTACAAGTGTACAGTTCTAGGGCCATAAATATGTCCTAACTAAGTCATCAGTGAAAGATACCTCAGCTTAAGGAAAGGCAATCTGTGAAAGCATGTGGCTGGCATTTGCTGGCTGCTTGCTCCTGGAATCTGCTGCTTTCAGCCCCAGTCTCCTTTTCCTCACTTGGCTTGTCTGGGACTAGATTTCATCTCTTGGCTTCCATCAGCAATTTCCAGGCTCAGGTATACTTAGCTTCTCATTGTAAGGCACATGGCAATGTCTGCTGTGCTCTGTATCTCCAAATATCTGAATGTCGTGCTGGCTCCATCAGCTCTGCCACTTCTGCTATCCAAGTGTCTTCATTGGCTCTTCCAAACATCTGTATCTGCATCTGATTCATCTCTGCTCTAAACTCTCTTCAGAATGACTTCTCT